>WNWK01010595.1:0-37500 GCA_009830355.1 Cherax destructor | reverse complement strand
AAAAAAAAAAAAAAAAAAAACCCCCCCCAAAAAAAAATTTTTAAAAAAAAAAAAAAAAATTTTTTAATAAAAAAAAAAAAAATTTAAAAGTTAAAAGGGGGTTTTTTTTTTTAAAAAAAAATTTTGGGATTTTAAAAAAAATTTTTTAAAATTAAAACAAAAAAAAAATTTGTTTTTAAAAAAAAAAAAAAAGGAAAATTTGGGGGAAAATTTTAAAATTCCAAAAAAAAAAAAAAAGGGGTTTGGAAAAAAAATTTAAATTTTTAAAAAAATTTTTTTAAAACCCAAACTAAAAAAAAAAAATTTTTCCCCCCCCCAAAATGGGGGAAATTTTTAAAAAAAAAAAAACCCCCCTTTGGGAAAAAAAAAATTTGGGTTTTTAAAAAAATTTAAAAAAACCCCCCCAAAAAAAAAAGGGGGAAAAAGGGAAAAATTTTTTAAAAAAAGGGCAAAGGGGGAAAAAAAAAGGGAAAAACCCCCGTTTTTAGGGGGAATTTCCCCTTTTAAAAAAAAAAAGGTCAGGAAATCAAAAAAAAAAAGGGAAATTTCCCCTCCCAAAAAAAAAAAAATTTTTTTTTTTAAAAAAAATTAAAACCCCCTTTTCCCAAATTCCAAAACAAAAAAAAAAAACCCCCAAAAAAAAAGGGGGGGCCCGGGGAAAAATTTTTTCCCAAAAAAAAAAAAATTTTTTCCTTTTAAAAAAACCCAAAAAAAAAAAATTTTTTTTTCAAAATGGGGACAATAATAATTTTAAAATAAAAGGGGCAATAAAGTTTGAATATATGGCAATAATAGGTTAAAAAAATAAAAGTATAAGATATATTTGGGCAATAAAGTATAATAAAAGGGGAGGGCAATAAAATTAAGTTTGGGTTTGGGGGGGCAATAATGTTGTAAGGTGTTAAAAAGTATATGGGTGATAATAATAAAAATAAAGGGATTTTGTAGTTATCAAAACAATAAAAAAGGGGTTTTTGGTAGTTATCAAAACAAATTAATACTACGAGGAAAAAATTAAAAACTGAGGTAGAAAGTTGGAAAAAAGGGGAAAAAAATTTTAATTTGGAAAGGGGGGATTGGGAATTTTGGGGGAAAAAATGTATGGATGATTCATAACACTAATGGGGACAGTGGGTTTACTACATATTACTTAATTCTGTTAACCCAGCCTCACTCAGGAATGTTTTTAGTTCATATTCTGTAGAGAAAAAATACCCTTCCCAGTCTCTGCAATAAATCCTGCGATAGCTTCTAGGGTTTCGGAAGACAAAGATGAAAGGGGGGAAACCACATTAGAGATGAAAGGAGGAGGAGGGGGGTGAGCAAAATCTGGGAGACTATAGACGGTACTAAAGTAGAAGGATGCCCAAAAATCCCGGGCATTTTCCCACCCCTGTTGCTGTGTGGGGGGTCACCTTTCGAACTTGAAAAGGGGCCCCAAATGTAGACCGGGGGCAGAAGGTCACGGCAGTCAAACGTTAAACGAGCTATTTGCAAGGATAGCCCCTTGGGGCCACGGGCGGGGGAGGAAAAAAGTGTCAATTTTGAGGATGGGGATTTCTTGAAGCCAACCCGCCCCAAATGTCAACCCCAAATGTCTAAAATTTCCCATTGACAATGGTTTTAAAATAAAGGGTACCATTTTACAAGAATTGAGAGAATGATGTTTGTCAAAGTGATGGGAAAGTATCTATTGTCGTAAGAAGAGAAAAAATCGCGAGCTTCCGGGATTCTGGACCGTGATGATGAGAGTGCCAAAAGAGCCGGAAAAGAGATACTTTACCTTCATTGGGGGAGAGCCCTTTAAATTTTGGGCTGGAAAGATAGGAAGTAGGAGAAACCGTCTTAAAAAGTAAAAAACTTTTTCCATTGAGTAGTGTGAAAAAAAGTGTTTAAGGGAGGGGTGACGGAAAACAGGTCGCTTCTGAGGGTGAATGAGAATGAAGAGAACGTCAAAAGGGTCCTTTGTTTTTATGTAGGACCGGAGGCGGTCCGAGGGACGGGGGAGCAACCCCAAAAAATTCCCGGGACCGTAGAGGGGGAAGCCGGAATCAAGGTCAGAGAAGAGCCAAGGTCAGAAGTGTCAAAAAGGGGGGAATAGAAAACCCCCGTACCCAAAAAGGTGACCAACCCGGGACCAGCAAGAGGTACAGAGGTATTGGAGGTGGGGCAAAAGGGTTTTTCCAAAAAAATTTGGGCCCAAAATGGGTGCAGTATCAAAGGGGGCCCAGGGGAGGAGGTTCACAGATTGGGGTCGGGGGCCCCTTGGGTTTGGGAAAAATTTTTTTTTTTTGTTTTTAATAAAAAAAAAAAAAAAAATAAAAAAAATAAAAAAAGGGGGAAATTTGGGGGAATAGCAATTGGAGGAATGAAAGGGGGATAAATCCCCCCCCCGCCAAAAAAGGACCTCAAAACCCAAGTGCAGATGTTGCATGGGAAACCCCTGGGAATACCCTACCCTTCATGCCAGTCCCCCAAATCCAGGATAGCAACCCCCCATTCACCGGAGCCACCCGGTGGACAAAAGAGAGGGCGGCCGGATCCCCAAAACCCAAAGCATACCTCCCCACCCCCCCCGGAATCTAAAAAAGGTGGCCTCCAGAGATACCTCCTTTTTTAAAAGTTCATATGTTTTTAAAAATTTTTTATACAGCAAAAACTGTATATTGTAATTTAGAATTGAGGAAATCGGTCTAATATATATTATTTAGGTCAAAACTTAAGGGGGTTCAAAATTGAGGCGCGGAAACAGACGTCCCCAATGAGGAGAGGCTATATAGGGAATAATATATGAAAAAAAATAATAACAACAATAATAATAATTTTTATTTTTCGCAAATTTTAAAAAGATTTACAAAAGAAGTGCAAGGAGAGCCACTGACATGCCAGGGAATAACGGGGAGTTTTAAACTAAAAAATTATAGAATATGTACATAATATGATTTATATTTCAGTTTTTAATTTTAATATTGACCTCATTGCAGCAAGGGGTTTAGTAAAGGGTGGCCCGTAGGGCCCCCTGGGGGTTTTTTGGGTTTTTTGGGTTCCGGTTTATACTTGTAGTTCAAATTATGACTAAAACTTTTGTATACAGCGAGGGCCTTTTAGATACGGGGGGCGCGCCAACCCCCTTTGTTTACATTTTTTTTCCGGGAGACACCCCTTTTACAGTGGTACCTCGACTTACTTTTTTTTTTCATTCCAGAATACTGTTCAAGTCCCTTAATAAACGAATTTATTCCCATAAGGGAAAAATGTAAAGTAGACTAGTCCTTTTAGGGCCCCCCCAAAAAACACTTACAAAAGCATTTACAAAAAAAATACTTTAAAAAAAAAGGCGAGTTTGGAGCAGGACGAACACCGGGGCCACTGTACATCACAACAACAATGGCCACCCCGCCCTTTTCCTCCAGAACACCCCACCACATGTTAAAAATTTATTCATTCAGGAAAAATGGAACCCCACTTTAACACCCTTTTAACAAAAAAGTTTTGAACGCTTTTTTTTAAAAAATTTTTTCCTATCGAACGTGGGCCCGTGTTTTTTAACGAGGCGTACCAAAATGTCCACCCAGGCGCAGGCGCCCTGGGGTCAGTCTAGCTTTGTTTATCCTCCAGTGAACATTACCTTGTTTATTTTCCAAACATTTTCTAAAGGTTTGGGGCTTGTTCATTGGTTGAGGCAGTGTTAGAGGCAGTGGTGATGAGAGGGAAATGGGATGAGAGGGTGGGGAGGGGCAGTGGTGGTGAGAGGCAGTGGTGGTGAGGGGGGCAGGGGGTGGTGAGAGGCAGTAGTGGTGGGGGGGCATGGTGAGGGTGGCAGTTCAGATAAACAAGCGGCTGAAAAATTTGTGCGCCAGTTTAAAAATAAGTGTGAGGCAGAAAATTTCCTTCCC
Source organism: Cherax destructor (assembly GCA_009830355.1). Lineage (NCBI taxonomy): Eukaryota > Metazoa > Arthropoda > Malacostraca > Decapoda > Parastacidae > Cherax > Cherax destructor. The sequence goes on along the minus strand of WNWK01010595.1, from coordinate 33,604 downwards.
GAACAAGTGTTTAATTGTTTTTAAACAGGCCTCTTTGAAAAGAAAATGCCAAGGAGGACCTACATCACGCAGGGGGAAGGCACTGCCAGACACAACCTATGAAAGACAGGCTAACTTTTTTTATGTTGTGTGGAAATGCTAGTGAGGTTTTTTTAAAGTAAAAAACTTTACTCGGGGTATCACTTTGAAGATCCCAGCGTGTTAAAGGGGATACAGTGTGCCAAGAGTAAATTGTGTGGGGGATGTGAAAAGGCTAACTTAAGGCAGGGGCCCAAAACAAGGGGAAATTTTTTTGGGGAATGGTTTAATCAAGTGTTTGGCCCCAGTGGGGAAGAAATATCTATTGGAAAATAAATTGGGACTCAAGTGTTCCTGGTACTGACAATGCTCCTGCTCATCCTCGGGGATTTGAAGACCAATTGTCAAAGGGAATTCAATTTGTAACAGGAAGTTCTTGCCCCCCTTTAATACTCCTCTCATCCAGCCCATGGACCAGCAGGTCATGTAAACTTCAAAACTGTACACCAAAGCAAGGGTTTAAAAGGTGCTTTGATGTGCCCCTCAGACACTGCATTGACCGTAAAGAGAGTTCTGAAGATCATCATCTTCCATTGCATAGGCTTTATAGATAAAGCTTGGCAGGGAGATTTCCCAGGACGTTCTTTTTTTTGGAGAAAGTTGTGGCAGATTGTGTCCAGAGGGGGATTTTGAAGGGTTTGGGGCTGCCCCTGGGGGCCTATAGTTCTGGAAAGTATTGTGGCTTTGGGGGAATTGCATGGAGTTGATGTGAGGACAGATGTGGAAGACTTGGTGGAGGACCACAATGAAGATCTAACACGGGAAGAGCTGCAAGAACTTGAGCTGCAACACCATCAAACCAGATCTCAGGAAATTGCTTCAATGAAGGAGGAAGAGATGAAAGGGTTTTTTTCCCAAAGATTAGACATTTGTGCGTGGGTGAGGTTCATTCATTTGAGAGGAACATCACCTTGAAAAAAGATGTTGAAATCTTTGTTGGCAACATGTACAATGACAATCTCTATCCCATTTTAGGGACATTATAAAGAGACGCAAAGCAACAGGCTCCCTGGACAGATATTTAGTGCCACAGGTATGCAATGACTCACAAGCTGGCCCTAGTGGCAGTAAAAGACAAAGAAAGGAAGTGACTCCAGATGAGGACTTGGTACCTAGATTCCTTATGGGGGGGTTTCCCCCTTCCAAAATTGGGGTCTCTTCCCTCCCCTCCTTCCTCTTTCCATCCAGCAACATCAGTCTTCAATAAAGGGTCACACGGGAATGTTCATTCATTTGTGCATGTAAATCTATCTTTAACCTTTGACTGTTTGGGGCCGTATATTTTTTTCCTTACGAGCCACTGTTTCGGACGTATATACAGGTCTCCCTCAACTTTCAGGGCTTCACACATTCGTGAATTCCCGGCCCCCAAAACCCACCCACCAAATCATTTTTAAATTTCCCCCGCCACCCGAGCGTCCCTACTACCCTTCCTTCCAACCGGCACCCAGCCCGCCCACCACTACCCCTGAGTGTTTTCTTTGTCATTATTTATTTAAAATACAGTATAAAAATGTACAGTCATACCCCGTGTTACGATGCTGTCATCTTACGCTATTTTTGAGTACCGATATTTATAACGTAAAAAAAAATTTATTCGATTAACGATGTTTGCTCTGTACGACATTCGTACCGGACGTGTCCCTTCGCCCAGCTGAGGGGCCCCCCAGGGAGCGTCAGTGTGCTATTGTTTACAAGTGAGGCACCACCCACCCACACCTTCATACCAGTATATTGTCAATTCCACTGTTTTTAGTGCTTGCAACTGCTAAATAAACACCATGGGCCCCAAGAAAGCTCCTAGTGCCGCCTTAGGGAAAGAATGTGCAGGGAGTGAAGCATTCATGCAGGGAGTGTAGCATTTATGCAGGAGTGTAGCAGGCATGCAGGGAGTGTAGCAGGCATGCAGGGAGTGTAGCAAAGATGCAGAGAGTGTAGCAGATGCAGAGAGTGTACCAGGGGTGCAGGGAGTGTAGCAAGGATGCAGGGAGGTAAAAGGATGCAGGGAGGAAGGTGATGCAGGGGGAAGTGCATAGCAAGGATGCAGGGAGGAGCAAGGATGCAGGGAGTGTAGCAAGGATGCAGGGAGTGTAGCAAGGATGCAGGAGTGTGCAAGGATGCAGGGAGTGTTGGGAAGGATGCAGGGAGTGTAGCAAGGATGCAGGGAGTGTAGTAAGGATGCAGGGAGTGTAGCAAGGATGCGGGAGTGTAGCAAGATGCAGGGAGTGGGGCAAGATGGGGAGTGTAGCAAGGATGCAGGGAGTGTAGTAGGCATGCAGGGGGTGTAGCATTCATGCGGGAGTGTAGCATTCATGCAGGGGGTGTAGGAGGGATGCAGGGAGTGTAGCAAGGATGCAGAGAGGTAGCAAGGATGCAGGGGGTAGCAGGATGCAGGGAGTGTAGAAAGGATGCAGGAGTGTAGAAGGATGCAGGGGGTGTAGCATTCAGAAAAGGCCAGTAACCCAGAAAAGAACTTGGGACCTGCAGTGTTTAAAGGAAGGATTCCCCCTTTCCCAAAAACTAGCTACTACTCCACCTTTCCTCCTCCAAAATCAACAACTCTTCAATAAATGTAAGTGACATGTTATTGTACAATATTTACATGTGTATTTGGTATTATTCATTAAATTGTGTATTATTTAATGTCAAAAGTTCTAAAATATTTTATTTAACTACTTTTGGAAGTCTTGGACGGATTAAATTTATTTCCATTATTTCTTATGGGGAAAATTGATTCGTGTACTGTTTCGCCTTAAAATATGCCCTCTCTGACGGATTAATATCGTAAGTCGAGGTACCACTGTATGTAGTACTATATAGTAGAATATTTTACTATGTTTTCATGCGTTTTATGATTGTTCATGGTTCAATAGGTTAAGGAAGCAGTAAGTAATGAATGTACTAAATAAAGGTTATCTATCTATTACATTTATTCCAAATTGATATCAGAAACATGATAAATACCCTAGAACTGTTATTACAGATGCTGAAATGAATAATATATGCCATATTATATGAGTGGGTGAGTAGGGCAGACGCCACATATGAGATGCTTACATCACGGTAAACATGCCTAAATCACTTTGTCGAAGAAAAATGCAAAAATAGCATTTATTATTTTTAGAAAAATAATAATTTATAATAATTGATCTGGAGCACTTTAAATGTCATCAGTATTTGGTAGTGACATTTAGAGCACTCAAGCTAATTATTATTATTATTATTATTTCCCTACAATATATTGTAGGGAAATAATAATAATAATTGTTGTGGAGTGCTCTAAATGTCAGCTACCAAATACTGATAACATTTAAAGTGCTCCAGATCAATTATTATACATTATTATTATTATTCAAAAACAATACATGCTATTTTGCATTTGTTCTTACAACAAGAGTGATTTAGGCATGTTTACTCTGATGTAAACATCTCATATGGTGGCAGTCTGCCTGCTACTCTTACTCATCTCATATAATATGGTATATATTATTCATTTCAGCTTCTTTATTACAGTTCTATGGTATTTATCATGTTTCTGATATCAATTTGGAATAAATGTAATGATAGATAACCTTATTACTAATATTAGCGTAATTACACAACATTTTATTAGCGCCACGGCAACATCCACCACCCACGACGACTCACCAGACACTGAATACTACTGCTCACCTCCCTCTCTCATTTAGCTCCTCCCACTTCATAACGATGTTAGATGGTGAATTTAATGTATTTTTCTGTAAGCTTAACTCGTTGTATGTGTATTTTACTTTTTTATTGTTTTCTGTAATATATGAGTTATGTAAATTAAAATAAGTTATGAAGTTGGAGTTTCATTTTTTATTTTATTTTTCTTCTAATATACATATTTAATTTATCATTTGGCATCATTATAAAGTGGGCGGAGCTACAGCAGTGGGAGAAGCAGCAGTCTCAGTAACTTGTGAATCCCCATGAAGCTTCACAACACTATAAAATATTGTATAATTATACTATTACAGGCCTCCCTCCACAGCCAGCCCATGTCACTATAACATGTATGTATATAGTACAATATTTTACAATGTTTTCATGTGTTTTATGATTGTTCATGGTTCAATAGGTTAAGGAAGCAGTATTGTTAGACTAAGTATGTAAATGCTATTATATTATACTATTTCCCTACAATATATTGGGGCACCAAACATTCGCGATTTTTCAACATTCGAGGCTCTTGATCCCCTAACCTCGCCAATGTTGAGGAGACCTGTATACTCACAAATTCTAGCGGCTTCAAATCAAGCGGAGAAAGCTGGTGGGCCCACATATGAGAGAATGGGTCTGTGTGGTCAGTGTGGGCAGTATAAAAAATCCTGCAGCACGCAGTGTATAATGAGAAAAAAAACTCCGATCGTTATTTTGGATTAAAACTCCGTCTTTGAGGTGTATTTTCGTATAGTATTTATGGTTGTATCTCTTTTTTATGGTCTCATTTGATAGAATGGAAAACATACTACAGAAATATAGATGATTTTGATTAGTTTCATGATGAAAACGACCTTGAAATTGAGCACAAAGTGTGGGAAATGTTCGATTTTTGCAAATGTTCAAGAGTAAACAAATCATGCCACGCGTCCAATACACATCAATTGGTGAGTCTAATATTCTTTTCACAAGTGCACTGATATTATTTATACCATTTTTACAATAATGCAATAGTCTGCATAACGGTAAATCTTCTATTTTTTGTGTGAATAAAAAATCAAAATAGAAAGCAAGAGTAATATAAGAGGGGCCTAAAGTCATGATTAATGAACAGATAACATCTTATTTTAGTGCCAGGAATGTCTGCATTGTTTATTCTGGACCCTATTTTGAAATTAACAACTTTTTTATTTTCATGAAATTGAAAATTGCCAATTTCTGACCACTTAATTGGGTAGTTGAAATCGGTAAATTGGTGGTTTCTTGTACTCAATCGATAGAACAAATGGAGTTCTAAAGAAATAGCTATGAGTTTGGTTGACTGGAACAATGGAATTGGCCGAAAATAGAACTCAAAGTCGGCAAAAGTGCCAATGAGTATATATCGTCGACATCACTAACTTCGCAAGAGCGTAACTCCGACGTTTTCAATCAAATTTTATACTTTTTGGTGTCATTACCATCGGGAAAAGATTCTCTATCATTTCATAAGATTTTTTTTTTTTTTTAAATTTTGCGACAACAGGAGAGCACTCTGGATTAGGGGTTGCGACAGTCAAAGGGTTAAGGCCCCCCAAATTTTTTTTTTACAAACTTCTGGGTTTCTGGAACGGATTAATTGAATTTACATTATTTCTTATAGGGAAAAATGGTTTCAGTTTTCGTTGATTTCAGATTCAGTCGATCCCTCAGGAACGGATTAAACACGAAAACAGAGGGTTGCCTGTATAATTTTGAAAATTATTATAAAAGGATTAAGCAAAATGTCTATATTAACATTTAATACGCCTCAGAGTGATCATTATTGTGTTATTATTATCGCTATTAATATGGCATCTTCAAGACTAATAACACACTCTTAGTGATTTTAATGTGTTCCTGCACTCAAGCACAGGGGCAAGTTGTGGAGTTTAAAGCAGTTAAGTTCAGTGACAAAGTGTTAGCATTAAGAGTGTAGCGATTAGCGATAGAAAAAGGACAAAACGAAATAAACTCCTGACAGCATAAGCCACTCTGCCCATCTTCTGCAAGGTATGTAAGTGGTGTACGTACACCTGTTCACTTGTACATTATGGTTTTCTTATGAAAGAAGTGATCTAATGCAGTTAGCATTACAAACTCCTTTCTCTCTTATACTAACACGTCTAAAGGAGGAAAGAATGGGAAGATGTTTTCATAGCTGGACCAAGAATGCCTGCCACCACCGTCCTCCCCTGCCACCAAATTCGTAATGACATACAGTAGACCGTCATTTAGCACGATAGTTACGTTCCTGAAAAAGTTGTGTTAGATAATTTTGTGTTAAATACTTAAAAGAACTTATGGGAAAAATAGGGTTACGTTCCTGGGAGTCCCCAAAAAGCCAAACAAGTTTTTTTAGACCAACAGATCTTACAAAAATAAAAGTGAATATGTAATTGTAGTTCATTATCGTGATGTATTATGTTGTTTTTACTGCTTAAGACTACAAATGTAACATAAATAATAGTATTTACCTTAAATTGTGGGTGCTGGTGTTTGTGGATAATTGTGAAGAGAGTGGAGAGTTATGCTGTGGCCCTAATGGGCTGAGGTGGATAGTAGAGGTTCTGGAACTGAAGTCGATGGTTGAACTGAGTGTGTAACTTTAAGTCAGTCAGTAAGTCAGTCAAGCCATTCAGTAAGTCAGTCAAGCCATTCAGTAAGTCAGTCAAGCCATTAGTAAGTCAGTTAAGCCATTCAGTAAGTCAGTCAAGCCATTCAGTAAGTCAGTCAAGCCATTCAGTAAGTAAGTCAAGCCATTCAGTAAGTAAGTCAAGCCATTCAGTAAGTCAGTCAGTCAGTCAAGTCAGTCAGTCAGTCAGTCAGTCAGTCAGTAAAGTCAGTCAGTCAGTCAAGTCCAGCCAGTCAGCCAAGTAAGTCAGTCGAGTCAGTCAGTAAGTCAGTAAGTCACACAAACTTATGTTTACATCTTTTTATGTGTACAAAGTAACACATCATTATGGCCACGGGTTATGTCTTGTCTAATATCTTTGTTTTCTTCATTAATTCAAGATTAAAACACAATTCACTCTCTCTTATTCTTCACAAACAGCTGGCTTGTAGCCGGATTCTTTGACGCGTATGAAATACGTACGAATGCTGGGTCTGTGGTGGCTGGGGAAGGCGGGTGGTGTCCGCTGAACAACAACAAGAAGGCTGCTTGTGAATGTATTGTTTTTCCTTCCCACAACTGTAAGTAAGTTATTCAGGATACACAGATACAGTTACGAAGATTATCATACATAGCAGCATATGTAGAGAACCTAGGATAACCCAAAAGTCAGAGTGACTTAGTATTTCCAATGACTTTTTTGGGTTATCCTAGGTTCTCTACACATATGCTGCTATGTATGATAATGTATGTAACGGTACTCACCTAATTGTGGTTGCAGGGGTCGAGACTCGGCTCCTGGCCCCGTATCTGAATAAACTTACAGTTTGCAGGAAGGAAAACAAATTCCCTTTTCCCTCAAATCATGAGGATTCTTAGGCAGTAAATACCCATGGGCTTACACTTGAAATCACCTGATGCATTACCAAAAAGGAGCAAGGTGAAGTGATCCTTTGCTGTCTTGAAGCCTGGTGCACTTTTCTCTTGCTGACTGATATAAGTTCCTGTTGGCATTTTCTTCCAGAAAACACTTGTCTCTTCAGCATTAAACACTTGATGTGGCTATAGCCACCCTTAGTAGGACCCCACTGACTCAATGGTTTAACCCACCGCGGCGACCGCCGCTCAAAATTTTTTCCCCTCCTGCCGAACCGTGTAATATCATCTTTACGTCGTGTAAGATGATAATGTGTCGCAAATCTTAAATCGTGCAATACCCGTAACGTGCAACATAATCTCGTGCTAAATGACGTTCTACTGTACATATTTTATTCATTCTAGAATGTATATCAGGTTTTTATGTTATTTATAATGTTTATTATGTCATATTAGATGAATTGTGATAGATAAATAAGCTGTCGAGTTGATAATAGCGTCATAGTGAAGTAATATTATGTCATGCCTCCTGACAGCAGGAACAAATTACAGTGGACCCTCGGTTATCAGTCGTAATCCGTTCCAGAAGCTCGGCCTAAAACCGAATTGGCTTATAACCGAAATAATATTCCCCATAAGAATTAATGTAAATACAATTAATCCGTTCCAGACAAAAATATTCACAATTTTTTTTTTTTTTAACAATTAAATCAGTATTTCATACCTTTATTGAAGACTAATGCTGGCTTCTGGAAGATAGGGAGGAGTTAGTGTTTGGAAGGGGAATCCCCCTCCATAAAGACTTCAGGTAACAAGTCCTTATCTGGGATTACTTCCTTCTTTTTCTTTTAATGCCCTAGGACCAGCTTGAGAGTCACTGGACCCTGTCTAGAAAAATAACTGTCCAGAGTGGTCTGTTTCTGGCACCACTTTAACATTTCCTGAAGTGGGACAAGGTTTTGTCACTAAACATGTTGCAGATATGACTTGTTTCAGCTTGGTCAGGATGGTATTTTTCAACAAAACTTTGTAACCTATTCCACACATTTCCTTAATCACTGAAGAAGGCACCTCCTTCACTTCCTCTTCCTCCTCCTTTTCTGAAGCAAGTTCCTCAACTCTGGTCTGATACTGCTTCAGTTACAGCTCTTGCAGCTCTTCAGTGGTTAGCTCTTCCTTGTGGTCCTGCACCAACTCTTCCACATCCTTGCCACTCTCCTCCAACCTCAGGGACTTGCCCAATGCCACAATACCTTCCACAACAGACACAGGGTCGCAGGGTCAGGGTCAGCCTCAAACTCTTCAAAATCCCTCTGTTGGACACAATCTGGCCACAATGGTCTCCAAGCAGAGTTCAAAGTCCTGGAAGTCACTCCTCCCAAGCCTTACCTAAAAGGCTTATGCAGTTGTAGATATTGAAGTGATTCTTTCAGAACTCTATAAGGATCAATTGAGTGTCTGAGGTCACTTTAAAGCACTTTTGAAACACTGCTTTTGTGTAGTTTTTTGAAGTTAGAAATGACCTGCTGGTCCATGGGCTGGAGAAGAGGAGTGGTGTTAGGAGGCAATAACTTCACTTTTATAAATTTGAAGTCCCTAAACATTTGGTCATCCAAGTCTGGAGGATGTGCAGGAGCATTGTCCAGTACCAGGAGACACTTGAGGCCCAAATTGTTTTCCTGAAGGCATTTTTTCACACTTGGGCCAAACACATCATCAACCCAATCTTTGAAAATTTGCCTTGTGACTCATGCATTATGATTAGCTTTCCACATCACACAATCTTTTCTTGTGGATATTGTGTTTCTTGAACACTCTGGGATTTTCAGAGTGATACATGAGTAAAGGCTTCACTTTGAAATCCCCACTAACATTACTACACAACAAGAGAGTTAGCCTGTCTTTCATAGGCTTGTGTCCTGGCAGTACCTTTCCCTCCTGCGTGATGTAGGTCCTGATGGGCATTTTCTTCCAAAACAGGCCTGTTTTGTCACAATTAAACACTTGTTGGGATTTCAGATTTTCACTCTTTATGTAGTCCTGAAATTCAGACACTAACTTTTCAGCAGCACGTTTGTCTGAACTTGCAGCCTCACCATGCCTTACAACACTGTGTATGCCACTACGCTTCTTAAATCTCTCAAACCAGCCTTTGCTGGCCCTAAATTCACTACCAGCAGCACTTGTTCTAGGAGTTTTCTTCACAAGATCTTCATGCAAATGCCTTGCCTTCTCACAAATAACAGACTCCACTACACTGTCTCCCACTATTTCTTTTCCTTAATCCACAATAACAATAGCGTTTCCATTTCTTCCATTATTGGTAACCTTTGTTTCGTTACGAAAGCTACTCCTTTGGCAACATCAGCGTCCTTGATTTGTTCTTTCTTTGCCAGGATGGATGTAATAGTTGATTTGTTTTTCCCAAACATCCTGGCAAGTTCTAGCACCCGCATACCACTCTCATATTTCTCAATCACCTGTTTCTTAAATTCCATGGGGTTTCTCACTTTCTTTACCACAAGAACTTTACTAGGAATTTCCTTGGAAGCCATGGTTACTTATTTTACAGTTGCACTGACAAAAAACAATGGAAAACAAGCAAAATGTTTGGATGAATGTGCAGAAGCTTCCTCACGCACCGAGAGAAACAGGCAAACTGAAGCGCAAACGGCCCCAGCCGGCGGACAGACGCGTCCCATACGGCCAATAACCGGAGCCGAAAACCGGCCTATAACCGAGTTGGCTGATAACAGGAACAGCTGATAACAGAGGGTCCACTGTAATTGTATTTCCATTATTTCTTATTGAAATATTGATTCGACTTTCAAACGTTTCGAGTTGAGAACTAGCTCCTGGAACGGATTATGTTCGAAAGTCGGGTTCCACTGTATCATGTTTCTATGTTATTAATATTGTTTATTATGTCATATTAGATGAATTGTGATAGATAAATAAGCCGTAGAGTTAATATTAGGGAAATTATTGAAGTACAGTGGTACCCCATGTTTCGAACTTTCTTCGTTCCAAAATGCTGTTCAAGTACTGTTACCGAACGAATTTGTTCCCATAAGGAATAATGTAAATTAGATTAGTCCATTTCAGACTCCCAAAGATACACTTACAATATTAAACTTACATAATAGGTCGAGTTGGGAGCCGTTCGAAACTCTGGGTTCCACTGTATTTTGTGGTGCCTGGAATTCCACTGGAATGGATTAATTCCATTTCAATTAATTTAACCCTTTCAGGGTCCAAGGGGGGTCTCCGAAACTCGTTCTCAGGGTCCAAGAATTTAAAAAAAAAAAAAAATTATTTTTTCTTATGAAATGATAGAGAATCTTTTTCCAATCATAACGCCACAAAAATTATGAAATTTGATCGAAAACTAACGGAATTATGCTTTCGCGAAGTTAGCGGTAGCCATGACACTTACGCATCGACGATTTTGCCCACTTTCGCAATTTCGCCCACTTTGAGCCCTATTTTCGGCAAATTCCAATGTTTCACTCAACTAAAATTATAGCTATTTCGCTAGAACTCCATTTCTTCTATCGATTGAGTACAAGAAACCGCCTATTTACCAATTACAACTACCCAAAATAGTGGTCAGAAAACGGCAATTTGGCCAATTTCACACAAATTTCAAACGATGCCAATTTCAAAATAGGGTCCAGAATAAACAAGGCAGACATTCCTGACACTAAAATAACGTCTTCTCTGTTAATTAGTCACGTTTCCAGGCCCCTCTTACATTACTTTTGCTTTTCATTTTGAATTTTTATTCTCACAAAAAAATAGAAGATTTACTGTTATGTATACAACTGCATCATTGTAAAAATAGTATAAATAACATTAGAGCACTTGTGCATGAATATTAGACTCGCCACTTGATGTGTATTGGATGCATGGTGTGATTTGTTTACTCTTGAACATCGTCAAAAATCGAACATTTTCGCTACTTTGAGCTCAATTTCAAAGTACTTGTCATTGTCAAACCAATCAAAATCATCTCCATTTCTGTAATATATCTTCCAATCTATCAAATGAGACCAAGAAAACGAGAATACATCAATAAATACCATACGAAAATAGACTGCAAAGTCGGTGTTTTAAACCAAAAACACAGTCAGAGTTTTTTTTTCCTTATTATGCACTGTGTGGTGCAGGAATTTTTATACTGCGCACACTGACCACAGACCCATTCTATCACATCTAGGCCCTAACAGCCTGTTTCTGTTTGATTTGAGGGCGTTAGAATTTAGGCGTACTAGTACGTCAATAACCCCAGGCGTAAGCCGTACTAGTACGTCAATAACCCTGAAAGGGTTAAATGAGAAAATTGACTCTGCAAATGAGCAAATCCAGTTGTGAGCAAGGTCAAGGAATGGATTAAACTTGTTAATGGAGGTTCCACTGTATATTTATCTCATTCTTTTTAATTGTATAAACTGACGCTTCATTAAGGCCTCAGGCTATCTCTTGTCTAATATCTCAATTTTCTCCGTTAACCTTTTCTTGCCACTTTCAGCAACACTGGTATGCCTACTGGGTGCCATGATTGCTTGGCAGATACAAGATATGGCAATTAAAATATCAAAACACTATTCACAAACACAGCTAGTTCCTAACACAATGGAACTGGACACATATGAACAAATGCTGGGATGGGGGTGGTGGGGAAGTGACAGGGGTGGCAGAGGACGGCAGTAGGTCTTCCCCAGCTGACACAAATGCAACAGAAATAATAGTATTTCTTACCTTAACTTGTGGTTACTGGTGTAAGGTGTTTTAATCTACACCTTTCAAAACACGAGGATTCTTAGAAGGGTAAATAACCATGGGCTTACACTTGAAATCACCTGATGCATTACTGCAAAGGAGCAAGATGAAGTGATCCTTTGCTGTCTTGAAACCAAGTGCACTTTTCTCTTGCTGACTGATACAAGTTCGTGTTGGCATTTTCTTTCAAAAAAACACTTGTCTTTTTTTTTTTTTTTTTTCAACAAGTCGGCCGTCTCCCACCGAGGCAGGGTGACCCAAAAAGAAATAAAATCCCCAAAAAGAAAATACTTTCATCATCATTCAACACTATCACCACACACATACATAATCACTGTCTTTGCAGAGGAGCTCAGATACGACAGCTGAGAATTGTCCCTCCCAGCTGTCACTATCCCAGACACCTCCTTTAAAGTGCAGGCATTGTACTTCCCATTTCCAGGACTCAAGTCCAACTAAATCAATTAACTGGTTTCCCTGAATCCCTTCACAAAATGTTACCCTGCTCACACTCCAACAGATCGTCAGGTCCCAAAAACCATTCGTCTCCATTCACTCCTATCTAACACGCTCACACATGCTTGCTGGAAGTCCAAGCCCCTTGCCCACAATACCTCCTTTACCCCTTCCCTCCAACCTTTTCTAGGACGACCCCTACCCCGCCTTCCTTCCCCTACAGATTTATACGCTCTCAAAGTCATTCTACTTTGATCCATTCTCTCTAAATGACCAAACCACCTCAACACCCCCTCTTCAGCCCTCTGACAAATACTTTTAGTAACTCCATACCTTCTCCTAATTTCCACATTCTGAATTTTCTGCATAATATTTACACCACACATTGCCCTTAGACAGGACATCTCCACTGCCTCCAGTCTCCTCCTCGCTGCAGCATTTGCAACCCATGCTTCACACCCATATAAGAGTGTTGGTACGACTATACTTTCGTACATTCCCTTCTTTGCCTCCATGGATAACGTTTTTTGTCTCCACAGATACCTCAACGCACCACTTACCTTTTTTCCTTCATTAATTCTATGGTTAACCTCATCCTTCATAAACCCATCCGCTGACACGTCAACTCCCAAATATCTGAAAACATTTACTTCTTCCATAATCCCTCTCTCCAATGTGATATCCAATTTTTCTTTATTTAAATCGTTTGATACCCGCATCACCTTACTCTTATCTATGTTCACTTTTAACTTTCTACCTTTACACACTCTCCCAAACTCGTCCACTAACCTTTGCAACTTTTCTTTAGAATCTCCCATAAGCACAGTATCATCAGCAAATAGTTACTGTGTCAACTCCCATTTTGCATTTAATTCTCCAAAATTTAATCCCACCCCTCTCCCCAACACCCTAGCATTTACTTCTTTTACAACCCCATCTATAAATATATTAAACAACCATGGTGACATTACACATCCCTGTCTAAGACCTACTTTTACCGGAAGTAATCTCCCTCTCTCCTACACACCCAAACCTGAGCCTCACTATCCTCATAAAAACTCTTTACAGCCTTCAGTAACTTACTACCTATTCCATACACTTGCAACATTTGCCACATTGCTCCCCTATCCACTCTATCATATGCCTTTTCTAAATCCATAAATGCAATAAAAACTTCTCTACCTTTATCTAAATACTGTTCACATATATGCTTCACTGTAAACACTTGATCTACACATCCCCTACCCACTCTAAAGCCTCCTTGCTCATCTGCAATCCTACTCTCTGTCTTACCTCTAATTCTTTCAATAATAACCCTGCCATACACTTTACCTGGTATACTCAGTAAACTTATTCCCCTATAATTTTTACACTCTCTTTTATCCCCCTTCCCTTTATATAAAGGAACTATACATGCTCTCTGCCAATCCCTAGGTACCTTCCCCTCTTTCATACATTTATTAAACAAAAATACCAACCACTCCAACCCCTTCTCCTGAATACATTACTAATTGTGAAAGGAGAAACTTTCATTTTTTCTATTGGGCCACCCTGCCTCGGTGGGAAACGGTCGACGTAATGAAAGAAAGAAGACCAACCACTCCAGCACTATATCCCCCACTGCTTTTAACATTTCTATCATGATTCCGTCAATTCCAGCTGCTTTACCCCCTTTCATTCTACGTAATACCTCACGCACCTCCCCCACACTCACATCCTGCTCTTCTTCACTCCTAAACGATGTTGTACCTCCCTGGCCAGTACATGAAATTACCGCCTCAATTTTTTCATCGACATTTAAAAGTTCCTCAAAATATTCCCGCCATCTACCCAATACCTCCAGCTCCCCATCTACTAACTCCCTACTCTGTTTTAACTGACAAATCTATTCGTTCCTAGGCTTTCTTACCTTGTTTATCTCACTCCAAAATTTTTCTTGTTTTCAGCAAAATTTCTTGACAGAGCCTCTCCCATTCTTTCATCCGCTCTTCTTTTGCACTCTCTAACCACTCTCTTCACCTTTCTTTTACTCTCCATATACTCTGCTCTTCTATTAACACTTCTGTTTTGTAAAAACCTCTCATAAGCTACCTTTTTCTCTTTATCACACCCTTTACTTCTTCATTCCACCACTCACTCCTCTTTCCTCCTGCACCCACCCTCCTATAGCCACAAACTTCTGCCCCACATTCTAATACTGCATTTTTAAAACTATCCCAACTCTCTTCAACCCCCACTACTCCTACTTGCACTAGCCCACCTTTTGCCAATAGTTGCTTATATCTCACCCTAACTTCCTCCTCCCTTAGTTTATACACTTTTACCTCTCTCTACTTGCTGTTGCCATTTTCTTTTGTCCCATCTACCTTTTACTCTAACTGTAGCTACAACCAAATAATGATCTGATATATCCGTTGCCCCTCTATAAACATGTACATCCTGAAGCCTACTCATCAACCTTTTATCCACCAAAACATAATCCAACAAACTACTTTCCCTACGTGCTATATCATACCTTGTATATTTATTTATCCTCTTTTCATAAAATATGTATTACTTATTACCAAAACCTCTTTCTACACATAGCTCAATTAATGGTTCCCCATTTACATTTACCCCTGGCACCCCAAATTTACCTACTACGCCCTCCACAACATTTTTACCCACTTTAGCATTAACCCTTTCGGGGTCGGTGCCGTACTAGTACGTTTTACAAGCAGGGGTTGGTGCCGTACTAGTACGCGTAAATTCTAGCGGCTTCAAATCGAGGGGGAGAAAGCTGGTAAGCCTGCATATGATAGAATGGGTCTATGTGATAAGTGTGCGCAGTAGGAAAAATCTATCCACCCACATTGCATTGTGGGAGTGGTAATTCAGTGCACCTTGTCACCAAGCCAAGCGGTAGTAATACCTCACTCCCGCAGTGTGAGTGGTAGGGAAAGCAGTGGGGGGAGTGGGGAAGACAGTGGGGTGGGTGGGGAATACAGTGGGTGAAGTGGGGAAGACAGTGGGGGAGTGGGGAAGGCAGTGGGGGAGTGGGTAGGTGGGGGAAGACAGTGGGGTGGGTGGGGAAGACAGTGGGGTGGGTGGGGAAGACAGTGGGGTGGGTGGGGAAGGCAGTGGGGAAGACAGTGGGGGTGGGGAAGACAGTGGGGGGAAGGCTGGCTGGCTGGCCGGCAGGCAGGCAGGCAGGCTGACCAGTTGGCTGGCTAGCTAGCTGGCTCTGTCACACAGGTACACATAAATACATAGAGTAAATAACCAAGGATAAATCCATAGTGTAAATTACAGAGGATAAATACATAGTGTAAATTACAGAGGATAAATACATAGTGTAAATTACCTAGGATAATCCAAAAAAATTCAGACACAGACAGACAGACAGACAAACAGACAGACAGATAAAACAATGAAAACAAATAAAGGGAAGGCAGTGTATCCTCATTTGTCAAATGTCATCACTCTTGATAAGACGAGGCTAACCCCTGGCTGGCTGGCAGGGAGGCAGGCAGGGAGGGTGGGAGGGAGGCAGGGATAGTGACAGGGAGGGAGGGAGGCAGGGATAGTGACAGGGAGGGAGGGAGGCAGGGGTTGAGGGAGGCAGCCAGCCAGCTGGTCAGCTAGCCAGCCAGCCAGCTGGTCAGCTAGCCAGCCAGCCAGCTGGTCAGCTAGCCAGCCAGCCAGCTGGTCAGCTAGCCAGCCAGCCAGCTGGTCAGCTAGCCAGCCAGCCAGCTGGTCAGCTAGCCAGCCAGCCAGCTGGTCAGCTAGCCAGCCAGCCAGCTGGTCAGCTAGCCAGCCAGCCAGCTGGTCAGCTAGCCAGCCAGCCAGCTGGTCAGCTAGCCAGCCAGCCAGCTGGTCAGCTAGCCAGCCAGCCAGCTGGTCAGCCAGCCAGCCAGCCAGCTGGTCAGCCAGTCAGCCAGCAGTTATTGTGTAGTATACAAGGAGTGTATATATACAAAATATGGTTTATATTGGTCTCACAGGACATAAAAGTTACTTGAAAAAATAAAATATTAAAAAATAAAAGAAAAAAAGTACAAAAAAAAAAAAATATTACCGGCCAACCGGAAGTCACCGATGTTGCTGTCAGTGGTTCAATTTTGGTCAACTTGAAGCCTCCATATCTCCGTAAGTATTGATCGCAAAATTTTTTTGTTTAGCTATTTAGATTCAGAAAAAAAAAACTATCATTTCATAAGAAAAAATAATTTTTTTTTCCGAATATTTTTCGACCCCAGGAACACTTTCCCCAGAAGGCCTGTCGACCCCCAAAGGGTTAAGATCCCCAACCACAATTACTCTCTCACTTGGTTCAAAACTCCCCACACACTCACTCAACATTTCCCAAAATCTCTCTCTCCTCTACACTTCTCTCTTCTCCAGGTGCATAAACACTTACTATAACCCACTTTTCACATCCAACCTTTATTTTACTCCACATAATCCTTGAATTTATACATTTATATTCCTTCTTTACCTGCCATAACTGATTATTCAACATTATTGCCACTCCTTGTCAGCATTAAACACTTGATGTGGCTCATAGGCACCCTCAGAAATAATTTCCTGCAATTCAACAGGGAAATTACTTGCTGCTGTATGATCAGCTGAAGCACTTTCACCAGAAAACTTAATATTATGTAGCTTATTATACAACTTAAGGTTGTGGAACCAGCCTATGCTAAACATACTCTCTTTCAGGCCTTCCTTCGTTATCACACACTGCTTTAAACAACTGTAAGGCCTTTTCCTAATTAAGATGAAATTAAGTGGTGCACCTTTCTTTGTCTTTTGTTCGATCCACTCAAGCAACAAGTTTTCAGTTTTATTTACTTCTTGTGATTTGTGTGTCATTCTTTTCATGAGATGACATCTTGGGTTATTCATTACACAAGCTCGTATATTCGCCTCATTCTTTTTAATTGTACTAACTGACGCTTCATTAAGGCCATAGACCGGAGGGTGGTGGGGGTGACAGAAGGTGGCGGGGGATGGTGGGAGGTCTCCCCCGTTGACTCAATGGTCTAACCCACAGCCAAGCAGAGTGTATCCTGTGGGCGACGCGCACTCCAAATTTTTTCCCATCCCGCAAACTGTACCGTGTTAAGTTAATTTTACGAATTATTATACAAAAATATGCCGCAATTCTTCATTAGTGCTATAACCAAAACATGCCATGCAAAACCATGTTAAACAACGGTCTACTGTACAGTGGACCCCCGGCTAACGATAAAAATTCTTTGCAGAAGCCTGCTCAAGTGCCATTACCGAGTGAATTTACTTCCTTAAGAAATAATGTCACGTAGGTTAGTCTATTTCAGACCCCCAAAAATACACTTCCACAAGCACTTACAATATTATACTTACATAATTGTACGATTTCCGGGGTGATTGTTAGCCGGGGGTCCACTGTACTATTTTTATTTGGAGGCTGTTGAGGGCTAGTCATTTTGGGGCTGAAGCCTCACAAACAGCTGCCAATGGGAAAAATACTAAAAGTTTAATGAAACTAATTTGCTACTCATATCAGGTACTGTACTTTATCATCAAGAATACATGTTAAATAAATCAATTGGATAGTCACTACATATTTTGTAATCAACCTTGAGAGTACATAACTTACTGATGGAGAGGAAATGCTTCAGATGGGGACTCTAAGTGTTCATTAAGATATTCTGAGAGGGCCAGCAAAAGTGGTAGCGAGGAATACTATGACAGTTTTTGCCTTTTATCTCCTTTAGGCCTTTCACAAGCACACCAAGCACTTCTGCCTCATCAACCTCTATCATCTGCCATCCAAGTGAGCCTGTTGATAATATTCCAATTAGAGAAACAGATTATAAATATTGTTATAAAATATTACAATTTTAGTGATAATTAATAAAGAATAAAAATAAGGTTATGAACGTCCTGCACAATTAATTTTTTTTTCAATATGTCGGCTGTCTGCCACCGAGGAAGGGTAACCCAAAAACAAACACATACATCATCATTCAACACTAATACAATCATTTACACACAATTACTGTCTTTGCAGAGGTGCTCAGATACAACAGTTTAGATGTCACTCCAAACAGCCAATACCCCTCCATCAAAGTGCAAGCATTGAACTTCCCACCTCCAAGAAAATGAAAATAATGACAAAGAATGGTATTATGGTATAAGAGGCCATGTACTTACATATTTCAAATCCTACCTTACTAACAGACATCAATACATCTCTATTAAGGACACAACCTCATCAACAAGATCACTGGATACTGGAGTACCACAGGGAAGTGTCCTTGGTCCCCTGCTCTTCCTCTTATACATCAATGATCTTCCTAATGTATCACAACACCTTAAACCTATTCTCTTTGCTGACAACACGACTTATGTCATCTCCCACCCTAATCATTCCTCACTCAACACTACTGTTAACCCTTTCAGGGTTTCGGCCGTACTAGTACGGCTTACGCGCTGGGGTATTCCACGTACTAGTACGCATAAATTCTATCGCCTTCTAATTAAGCGGGAAAAGGCTGTTAGGCCTAGAGGTGAGAGAATGGATCTGCGTGGTCAGTGTGCGCAGTAGGAAAAAAATCGGGGAGCCAGTGGTGCATTGTGGGAATGCCATGTTAGTACACCTTCTCCACCATGCCTCACAGTATGAAACTCCTCACTCCTCGGCAAATTGGAACACTTTTGTTCCCCAGTGACAGTTCTAACAGTGATGGGAGTGTCAGTGATGATGACTTTCAAGGTTTTGAGGAGGTTGTGACTGAAACTAGTGACCATAATACCGGTAATATTGAGGAAAACCCAGACAACCCTCAGCCTTCAACCTCCGGTGCTGTGGCGTCTTGTTCACATGCTGTTGTACCAGAACTAATATTCAGGACTCTGATGTGAGCAATGGTGATGATAGTGATAGTGAATATGAACTCCTAGCTCTTCAAAACAGTTCCAGTAGTGAGAGTGGAGTGGAATATTCCCCAGTGAAGCGTCAGTATATACGACGGTATATGCGCTCTGGTAGCGTGCCATATGCTGTTCCAAGGGGAAGGAGTACATCTCTGAGTACATCCTGTGGGCGTACAACAGGAACAGATAGTGAAAATGAAGATGATAGTGCTGCAATTGGGATAAGAAATGTGCATACATCTGGTGGTGGTGGTGCCAGGCGCGAGGCACCAGCAGTGGACCATGCTGGCACCGACGCCGCTGACTCACCAGACCTACAACAAAGGCAACCCTCACCCCCACAACCACAACCTCCACTCCCACAACCACCTGTAAATATCCAGTACCCACCAGCAGACCGCACCTGGGATTGGCAGGACGCTGACAATTTTATTCCCAATCCCCATCAATTTGATGAAAGTCCAAGTGGAATATGCCCATCTTGTCCACTTGGGAACAATGCCACTGAACTGGAATGTTTCGAGTTATTTTTTGACAATCCCCTGATGGAAATTATTGTCAGGGAAAGCAACAGATATTACGAGTACACCTTGGCAAACACAATACTTTCACCAAGATCACGTCTACACAAGTGGAAAGAGACAACTGTGGCTGAGATATATCTTTTCTTTACAACAATAATGCTTATGCCACATGTGTATAAGCAAAGTGTCAAATCATACTGGTCGACAGACCGCCTGATTGCAACACCAGGTTTCAGTGATATAATATCAGTGAATCGATTTGTGCTACTGTTGCGTATGCTCAACTTCTCAGACAAAACCAGGCCTGACAGAAATGACAGGTTATATAAGATTAGGAATGTGTTTCTGTATCTGAAAGAGAAATTCAATATGCATTTTTATCCCTTCAGGAAGCTTGTTATTGATGAGTCACTGATTCTGTTCAAAGGTAGACTGTCATTCAAGCAGTATATACCAAGCAAAAGGAAACGCTTTGGTATAAAGTTGTTTGTGCTTTGTGATTGCTACAGTGGTATTGTATTGGATATTATTGTGTACACTGGAAGTAATACATTGAAAGATACCAGGAAGTTACTGGGTATCTCTGGTGATGTGGTTAGAACAATGATGGAACCATATCTTGGTAAGGGGCATATATTATATACTGATAACTGGTACACAAGCCCCTCCCTTAGTGATTTTTTGCGAGTGAACTTGACAGATGTGTGCGGTACAGTGCGTGCAAATCGTAAGCATATGCCTAGGTTCAATGTAGGCACTCGTAGAGGTGAGGTGCAGGCGTTTGCTGCCAATGTCATCATGGCATTTCGGTGGCATGACAAACGAGATGTCACACTGTTGTCATCAATTCACCCTAACGAAATGACAGACACTGGCAAGCTGAATAGAGAGACCAATGAACCCATTCTAAAACCTGCAGCTGTGATGGACTACACGCTCAATGTGACATGCAAATTGGGTTTGCTGATTGTGTTCGCAAGAGTTACAAGTGGTACATAAAACTCTTTTTTCACATTCTGGACATTACGATGCTCAATGCTTATAATATTTATACGTTGAAGACCACAAACAGACCACCATATGGCGAATTTTGTTTATCTGTCATCAGACAAATAATATTCAAGTACCAAGGAACAACACCTGCAATAGAAACCCACCCAACACCAAGTCATCAACACCTACCCTCTCGTCTGAGGCATGGTGATCACTTCCTAACAAAACTGCCTGCTACTGTTTGCAAGAAAAAGGCTCAGAGGAAGTGTTTTGTCTGTGAACATACAAAAAAAAAGCCCACAACAACGCAAACACACTCTCGTTTTATGTGTGTGGAATGTAAAACACCACTGTGCATGGAACCATGTTTCAGAGACTTCCACAGGCTGCAGAACGTCTAGAAACATGTCCAGTGACTATATATATGTATATACATGATTGAACAATGAAAAGAAACAATATTTGTTATTGTGAATAACTGTAAATAAGTTGTGTAAACAAAATAGTGATAATAAACTTTATGTAATTATTGTGTAATACTTAGTGAGTGAATATTTGAAAAACAACACTTATATTGGTCTCACAGGCCATAAAAGTTATTTGGAAAAAAAAAATTCAAATCGATAAGAAAACAACTTGAAGAAAGAAAATAGAAAATTACCAGCCAACCGGCAGTCACCGATGTTGCCGGCAGCAGTTCATTTTTTGTCAACTTCAATCCTCTATATCTCGGTGAGTATTTTTTAGCCTATTAGATTTAGAAAAAAAAAAAACTATCATTTCATAAGATTTTTTTTTTTTTTTTTTGAAATTCGTGGACCCTGAGAACGAGTTTCAGAGAGACCCCTTGGACCCCCAAAGGGTTAAGCTGCCACGAGAGACACAGAATGTAAACACACAGACGAACACACCAGCTGATCCCTTGACTTGATTATTATTATTATATTATCATTATTATTATTATTATTCATTATTAATTGTTATTATTATTACATTCTGTGTCTCTCATGCCAGCTTAATAAATGATTAAACTCAGTGAACAAGGTATGTGGATGGTAATAATAATAAAAAAAAATGACTGCGACCATTACAGAAAACGTTACCTGCCTGAAGGGTAACTATAGAAGATCACTCTTACCCTATGCAAAGACTGAAAAAAGGTGCGATTTTCTTGATTTTTTTTTTTTTCAAAAAATAAAAGTAAATAAGTAGTTGCAGTTCATTATCGTGAAGTATTATGTTGTTTTTAATGATTAAGACTACAAATGTAACAGAAATAATAGTATTTCTTACCTTAAATTGTGGGTGCTGGTGTTTGTGGATAATTGTGAAGAGAGAGGAGTTATGCTGTGTCCCTACTGGGCTGAGGTGGATGGTAGAGGTTCTGGTACTGAAGTCGATGGTTGTACTGAGTGTCTAACTTTAAGTTATTCAGTAAGTCAGTCAAGTCATTCAGTAAATCAATCAGGTCATTCAGTAAATCAATCAGGTCATTCAGTAAATCAATCAGGTCATTTCGTAAGTCAGTCAAGTCATTTAGTAAGTCAGTCAAGTCATTTAGTAAGTCAGTCAAGTCATTTAGTAAGTCAGTCAAGTCATTTAGTAAGTCAGTCAAGTCATTTAGTAAGTCAGTCAAGTCATTTAGTAAGTCAGTCAAGTCATTTAGTAAGTCAGTCAAGTCATTTAGTAAGTCAGTCAAGTCATTTAGTAAGTCAGTCAAGTCATTCAGTCAATCAAGTGATTCGGTCAGTCAAGTAAGTTATTCAGTCAAGTCAGTAAGACAGTCATTCAGTAAGTCAGTCAGTCACACAAACTTAAGTTTACCTCTTTTTAAGAGTACAGTGGAACCCCGAGTTTCGAACGCCTCGACTATCGAACGATTCGAGTTTCAAATGCTTTTTTCGAACAAATTTTGTCTCAAGTATCGAATGTGCCCCATGTTTCGAACCGTGTGTGTACCAGACCTGCCTGCCTGGCGCCTGCCTGTGCAGGCGTCGTGAGTCAGTCTAGCTTTGTTTATCCTCCAGTGAACAATACCCTGTGCACTCATCCAAACATTTCACAATTAATTAATTGTTTGGAGCTTGTTCATTGGTTGAGGCAGTGGTAGAGGCAGTGGTATTAAGAGGCAGTGGTAGTAAGAGACAGTGGTAGTAGAAGCAGTGGTAGTAGAGGCAGTGGTAATAAGAGGCAGTGGTAGTAAGAGGCAGTGGTAGTAGAGGCAGTGGTAGTAGAGGCAGTGGTAGTAGAGGCAGTGTAGTAAGAGGCAGTGGTAGTAAGAGGCAGTGGTAGTAAGAGGCAGTGGTAGTAGAGGCAGTGGTAGTAAGAGGCAGTGGTAGTAAGAGGCAGTGGTAGTAGAGGCAGTGACAGTAGAGGCAGTGGTAGTAAGAGGCAGTGGAAGTAAGAGGCAGTGGTAGTAAGATGCAGTGGTAGTAGAGGCAGTGGTAGTAAGAGGCAGTGGTAGTAAGAGGCAGTGGTAGTAAGAGGCAGTGGTAGTAAGAGGCAGTGGTAGTAAGAGGCAGTGGTAGTAGAGGCAGTGGTAGTAAGAGGCAGTGGTAGTAAGAGGCAGTGGTAGTAAGGGGCAGTGGTAGTAAGAGGCAGTGGTAGTAAGAGGCAGTGGTAATAAGAGGCAGTGGTAGTAAGAGGCAGTGGTAGTAGAGGCAGTGGTAGTAGAGGCAGTGGTAGTAGAGGCAGTGGTAGTAGAGGCAGTGGTAGTTGCGGCAGTGGTAGTAGAGGCAGTGGTAGTAAGAGGCAGTGGTAGTAAGAGGCAGTGGTAGTAAAGGCAGTGGTAGTAAGAGTCAGTGGTAGTTGTTGCTGTTGCTGCTGTTACCAGCCTGGACACGAATGAATTCTGTTCACTCCGTGAAGCCGACTGGAAAAACATCTCATATTTATGTTAATTTATATGTTACATATCGTGTTTATTATATAATTTTGAAAAAAAATATCATAAATGGATTAAGCAAAATGTCTATATTAACGTTTTATATGCCTCAGTCTAAGTATTATTGTATTATTATTATCTTTATTAATGCGCCTCAGAGTGATTATTATTGTTATTAATATGGCATCTTCAAGACTAATAACACACTCTTAGTGATTTTAATGTGTTCCTGCACTCCAGCACAGGTGCAAGTTGTGGAGTTTAAAGGAAAGTTCAATGACAAAGTGAAGCATTAAGTGTAGCATTAAGAGTGTAGCGATTAAACGATAGAAAAAGGACAAAATGAAATACACTCCTGACAGCATAAGCCGCTCTGCCTATCTGCAAGGTATGTAAATGGTGTACGTACACCTGTTCATTTGTACATTATGGTTTTTTTATGAAAGAAGTGATCTAATGCAGTTAGCATTACAAACTCCATTTTCTCTTATACTAACACGCCTGAAAGAGGAAAGAATGGGAAGATGTTTTCATAGCTGGAGCAAGAATGCCCGCCACCACATTCGTAATGACATACATATTTTATTCATTCTAGAGTGTATATCAGGTTTTTATGTTACTTATATTGTTTATTATGTCATATTAGATGAATTGTGATAGATAAATAAGCTGTCGAGTTGATAATAGCGTCATTATGAAGTACTAGCAGGAACGAATTAATTGGATTTACATTATTTCTTATGGGAAACATTGCTTTGAATTTCGAATGCTTCGAGTTTAGAACTAGCTCCTGGAACGGATTAAGTTCGAAACTCGGGGTTCCACGTACAAAGTAACACTTCGTTACGGCCACAGGTTATGTCTTGTCTAATATCTTTGTTTTCTTCGTAAATTCTAAGACTTAAATGCTTGCACCTTTTCTTGCCACTTTGAGCAACAATGGTATGCCTACTGGGTGTCATGATTACTTGGCAGATACAAGATATAGTAATTTAAAGATCAAAACACAATTCACAATCATATCTTGTAGCAGAGAAGAGGGACTGTATTCATAAGAATTATGAATGCTGGGATGGTGGGGTGGTGTCAGGTGGTGGCATGGGCAGGCTGGGAGGGTGGTGTGGATGGGTGAGGGTTGCCGGGGTGCGGTAGGTCTCCCCCATTGACTCAATAGCGTAACCCACCGTGGCGACTGCGCACGCAAAATTTTTCCCCTTCCACGAACCGTGTAAAGTTAATTTTACGTAATGTTACATAAAAATATGCTGCAATTCTTCAATCGTGCTATACTCAAATTGTGCCGTATAAACTTGTGTTAAATGACGATCTACTGTATACACAAACCCCTCTGCGTTTTCTTCTATTTTCTTACTAGTTCTTGTTCTTGTTTATTTCCTCTTATCTCCATGGGGAAGTGGAACAGAATTCTTCCTACATAAGCCATGCGTGACATAAGAGGTGACTAAAATGCTGGGAGCAAAGGGTTAGTAACCCCTTCTCCTGTATATACTACTGAAGTTAAAAAGAGAAACTCATTTTTCTTTTAGGACCACCCTGCTTCGGTGGGATACAGCCGGTTTGTTGAAAGAAGAAGAATTATTAGTAGATTATTGTATCACTAAAAAAAAAAATTATTTTCTAAATAATCTTGTAATTTACCATACTTAAGTGCAACACACATGAAAGCAATGCTTCAAATATTGATGAAAATATAACAAATACTTAGGAAAAGGGAGGCTGTAAGCAGAGGGGATGTCATGTTTGAAAGCAATGTGCGGGTGAATATCATGTGTAGTAGGTTGGTAGACAGCAACCACCCAGGGAGGTACTACCGTCCTGCCAAGTGAGTGTAAAACAAAAGCCTGTATTTGTTTTACATGATTGGTAGGATTGCTGGTGTCTTTTTTCTGTCACATAAACCTGCAAGATTTCAGGTACGTCTTGCTACTTCTACTTACACTTAGGTCACACTACACATTTATGTATACACACTCATCTGAGTTCACTTTGATTTTACCTTAATAGTTCTTGTTCTTATTTCTTTTCCTTTCATATCCATGGGGAAGTGGAATAAGAATCTTTCCTCCATAAGCCATGCGTGTTGTAAAAGTCAACTAAAATGCCGGGAACAATGGGCTAGTAACTCCTTTTCCTGTACAGATTTACTAAAAAGAAAAAAAAGAAAAATGTCAAAGTGGGATGTCTGAATGAGATGATTGTAGATGTTATGAATGAAAAGAAGCTGGATGTCCTGGCTTTAAGTGAGACAAAGATGAAGGGGGTAGGAGAGTTTCAGTGGGGAGAAATAAATGGGATTAGGTCAGGAGTTTCAAATAGAGTTAGAGCTAAAGAAGGAGTGGCAGTAATGTTGAATAATCAGTTATGGCAGGTAAAGAGGGAGTATAAATTTTTAAATTCAAGGATTATGTAGAGTAAAATAAAGGTTGGATGTGAAAAGTGGGTTATAGTGTTTATGCACCTGGAGAAGAGAGAAGTGTAGAGGATAGAGAGAGATTTTGGGAAATGTTGAGTGAGTGCATGGGGAGTTTTGAACCAAATGAGAGAGTACTTGTGGTTGGGGATCTTAATGCTAGGAGTGGGTAAAAATGTTGTGGAGGGAGTAGTAGGTAAATTTGGGGTGCCAGGGGTAAATGTAAATGGGGAACCGTTAATAGAGCTATGTGTAGAAAGAGGTTTGGTAATAAGTAACACATATGTTATGAAAAAGAAGATAAATAAGTATAC
The DNA here is from genome assembly GCA_009830355.1 of Cherax destructor. Taxonomy (NCBI): domain Eukaryota; kingdom Metazoa; phylum Arthropoda; class Malacostraca; order Decapoda; family Parastacidae; genus Cherax; species Cherax destructor. The sequence continues at coordinate 7,047 of WNWK01010595.1, read as the reverse complement.
AAGGTATGATATAGTACGTAATGAAAGTAGTTTGTTAGATTATGTATTGGTGGATAAAAGGTTGATGGGTAGGCTTCAGGATGTACATGTTTATAGAGGGGCAACGGATATATCGGATCCTTATTTAGTTGTAGCTACAGTTAGAGTAAAAGGTAGATGGGACAAAAAGAAAATGGAAACAGCAAGTAAGAGAAATGTGAAAGTGTATAAACTAAGGCAGGAGGAAGTTAGGGTGAGATATAAGCAACTATTGGCAGAAAAGTGGGCTAGTGCAAGTAGGAGTAGTGGGGGGGTTGAAGAGAGTGGGGATAGTTTTAAAAATGCAGTATTAGAATGTGGGGCAGAAGTTTGTGGCTATAGGAGGGTGGGTGCAGGAGGAAAGAGGAGTGAGTGGTGGAATGAAGAAGTAAAGGGTGTGATAAAAGAGAAAAAGGTAGCTTATGAGAGGTTTTTACAAAACAGAAGTGTTAATAGAAGAGCAGAGTATATGGAGAGTAAAAGAAAGGTGAAGAGAGTGGTGAGAGAGTGCAAAAAGAGAGCAGATGAAAGAGTGGGAGAGGCTCTGTCAAGAAATTTTGCTGAAAACAAGAAAATTTTTTGGAGTGAGATAAACAAGGTAAGAAAGCCTAGGGAACGAATGGATTTCAGTTAAAAACAGAGTAGGGGAGTTAGTAGATGGGGAGCTGGAGGTATTGGGTAGATGGCGGGAATATTTTGAGGAACTTTTAAATGTCGATGAAAAAAGGGAGGTGGTAATTGTAAGAATTATAGGGGAAGAAGTTTACTGAGTTCTAGGTAGTAGGTTGGTAGACAGCAACCACCCAGGGAGGTACTACCATCCTGCCAAGTGAGTGAAAAACAAAAGCCTGTAACTGTTTTACATGATGGTAGGATTGCTGGTGTCTTTTTTCTGTCTCATAAACATGCAAGATTTCAGGTACATCTTGCTACTTCTACTTACACTTAGGTCACACTACACATTCATGTACAAGCATTTATATACACACCCCTCTGGGTTTTCTTCTATTTTCTTACTAGTTCTTGTTCTTATTTCCTCTTATCTCCATGGGGAAGTGGAACAGAATTCTTACTCCGTAAGCCATGTGTGTCGTAAGAAGCGACTAAAATGCCAGGAGCAAGGGGCTAGTAACCCCTTCTCCTGTATATATTACTAAATGTAAAAGGGGAAACTTTCGTTTTTCATTTTGGGCCACCCCGCTTCGGTGGGAAACGGCCGACGTTTTGAAAGAAGACGTTTACTGAGTATACCAGTACCTACTTCGACTAGTGGATGGTACTACTATGACCCCGCCTCCTGCTGCTTCACCTCACCTGACTACAGTATATAAGCCACCTCTACGGACATATACAGTACTTTCTACAAGATTGATGGACTGAACACATCGACTCCAGGCCGAGGGACTGATTACCTCAAAACTCCTACTCTCCTTACACATTTCTACTTTGTATTGGACTGATGAAGCCACTGTGTGGCGAAACGTTTCCTCAATAAAGATACCCAAATGTTGCATATGTGTCTAATTTATAACTTGTCGGTTCTCTGAACCATTCATCTACAAAGTGTATGGCAGGGTTATTATTGAAAGAATTAGAGGTAAGACAGAGAGTAGGATTGCAGATGAGCAAGGAGGCTTTAGAGTGGGAAGGGGATGTGTAGATCAAGTGTTTACAGTGAAGCATATATGTGAACAGTATTTAGATAAAGGTAGAGAAGTTTTCATTGCATTTATGGATTTAGAAAAGGCATATGACAGAGTGGATAGGGGAGCAATGTGGCAAATGTTGCCAGTGTATGGAATAGGTAGTAAGTTACTGAAGGCTGTAAAGAGTTTTTATGAGGATAATGAGGCTCAGGTTAGGGTGTGTAGGAGAGAGGGAGATTACTTCCCGATAAAAGTAGGTCTTAGACAGGGATGTGTAATGTCACCATGGTTGTTTAATATATTTATTGACGGGGTTGTAAAAGAAGTAAATGCTAGGGTGTTAAGGAGAGGGGTGGGATTAAATTATGGGGAATTAAATGCATGTAGAGAGGGTGTGGTAGGTAAGTTTGGGGTGCCAGGTGTAAATGAAAATGGTAGCCCTTTGATTGAACTTTGTATAGAAAGGGGTTTAGTTATAGGTAATACATATTTTAAGAAAAAGAGGATAAATAAGTATACAAGATATAATGTAGGGTGTAATGACAGTAGTTTGTTGGACTATGTATTGGTAGATAAAAGATTGTTGAGTAGACTTCAGGATGTACATGTTTATAGAGGGGCCACAGATATATCAGATCACTTTTTAGTTGTAGCTAAAGTGGGAGTAAAAGGTAGATGGGATACAAGGAAAATAGAAGCAGTAAGTAGAGAGAGGTGAAGGTTTATAAACTAAAGAGGAGGCAGTTAGGGTAAGATATAAACAACTATTGGAGGATAGATGGGCTAGTGAGAGTGTAGGCAATGGGGTCGAAGATGTATGGAGTAGGTTAAAGAATGTAGTGTTAGAGTGTTCAGCAGAAGTTTGTGGTTACAGGAAAGTGGGTGCGGGAGGGAAGAAGAGCGATTGGTGGAATGATGATGTAAAGAGAGTAGTAAGGGAGAAAAAGTTAGCATATGAGAGGTTTTTACAAAGTAGAAGTGATGCAAGGAGGGAAGAGTATATGAAGAAAAAAAGAGAGGTTAAGAGAGTGTTCAAGCAATGTAAAAAGAGAGCAAATGAGAGAATGGGTGAGATGTTATCAACAAATTTTGTTGAAAATAAGAGAAAGTTTTGGAGTGAGATTAATAAGTTGAGGAAGCCTAGGGAACAAATGGATTTGACAGTTAAAAATAGGAGAGGAGAGTTATTAAATGGAGAGTTAGAGGTATCGGGAAGATGGAGGGAATATTTTGAGGAGTTAAAGACAGGGAAGCTGTGATTTCGTTTATAGGGCAAGGAGGAATAACATCTTGTAGGAGTGCGGAAGAGCCAGTTGTGAGTGTGGGGGAAGTTCGTGAGGCAGTGGGTAGAATGAAAGGGGGTAAGGCAGCTGGGGTTGATGGGATAAAGGTAGAAATGTTAAAAGCAGGCGGAGATATAGTTTTGGAGTGGTTGGTGCTATTATTTAATACATGTATGGAAGAGGGTAAGGTACCTAGGGACTGGCAGAGAGCGTGTATTGTTCCTTTGTATAAAGGCAAATTGGACAAAAGAGAGTGCAAAAATTATAGGGGAATAAGTCTGTTGAGTATACCAGGTAAAGTGTATGGTAGAGTTATTATTGAAAGAATTAAGAGTAAGACGGAGAGCAGAATAGCAGATGAACAAGGTGGCTTTAGGAAAGGTAGGGGGTGTGTAGACCAAGTGTTTGCAGTAAAACATATAGGTGAACAGTATTTGGATAAGGGTAAAGAGGTTTTTGTGGCATTTATGGATTTGGAAAAGGCGTATGATAGGGTGGATAGGGGGGCAATGTGGCAGATGTTGCAGGTGTATGGAATAGGAGGTAGGTTATTGAAAGCAGTGAAGAGCTTTTATGAGGATAGTGAGGCTCAGGTTAGAGTGTGTAGGAGAGAGGGAGATTATTTCTTGGTAAAAGTAGGCCTTAGACAGGGATGTGTCATGTCACCGTGGTTGTTCAATATATTTATAGATGGGGTTGTAAGAGAAGTGAATGCGAGGGTCTTGGCAAGAGGTGTGGGGTTAAAAGATAAAGAATCAAATACAAAGTGGGAGTTGTCACAGTTGCTTTTTGCTGATGACACTGTGCTTTTGGGAGATTCTGAAGAGAAGTTGCAGAGGTTGGTGGATGAATTTGGTAAGGTATGTAAAAGAAGAAAATTGAAAGTGAATATAGGAAAGAGTAAGGTGATGAGGATAAGAAAAAGATTAGGTGACAAAAGATTGGATATCAGATTGGAGGGAGAGAGTATGGAGGAGGTGAATGTATTCAGATATTTGGGAGTGGACATGTCAGCAGATGGGTCTATGAAGGATGAGGTGAATCATAGAATTGATGAGGGAAAAGGGTGAGTGGTGCATTTGGAGTCTGTGGAGACAAAGAACTTTGTCCATGGAAGTTAAGAGGGGAATGTATGAGAGTATAGTTATACCAACACTCTTATATGGGTGTGAAGCATGGGTGATGAATGTCGCAACGAGGAGAAGGCTGGAGGCAGTGGAGATGTCATGTCTGAGGTCAATGTGTGGTGTGAATATAATGCAGTGAATTCGGAGTTTGGAAATTAGGAGGAGGTGCGGGATTACCAAAACTATTATCCAGAGGGCTGAGGAGGGGTTGTTGAGGTGGTTCAGACATGTAGAGATAATGGAACGAAACAGAATGACCTCGAGAGTGTATAAATCTGTAGTGGAGGAAGGCGGGGTAGGGGTCGGCCTAGGAAAGGTTGGAGGGAGGGGTAAAAGAGGTTTTGTGTGCGAGGGGCTTGGATTTCCAGCAAGCATGCGTGTGCGTATTTGATAGGAGTGAATGGAGACAAATGGTTTTTCATACTTGACGTGCTGTTGGAGTGTGAGCAGAGTAACATTTATGAAGGGATTCAGGGAAACCGGCAGGCCGGACTTGAGTCCTGGAGATGGGAAGTACAGTGTCTGCACTCTGAAGGAAGGGTGTTAATGTTGCAGTTTTATAACTGTAGTGTAAAGCACCCCTCTGGCAAGACAGTGATGGAGTGAATGATGACGTAAGTTTTTCTTTTTCGGGCCACCCTGCCTTGGTGGGAATCGGCCGATGTGTTAATAAAAAAATAAATGCAAAATGGGAGTTGACACAGTTACTTTTTGCTGATGATACTGTACTTATGGGAGATTCTAAAGAAAAGTTGCAAAGGTTAGTGGACGAGTTTGGGAGGGTGTGTAAAGGTAGAAAGTTGAAAGTGAACATAGATAAGAGTAAGGTGATGAGGGTATCAAACGATTTACATAAAGAAAAATTGGATATTACATTGGAGAGAGGGATTATGGAAGAAGTAAATGTTTTCAGATATTTGGGAGTTGACGTGTCAGCGGATAGGTTTATGAAGGATGAGGTTAACCATAGAATTGATGAAGGAAAAAAGGTGAGTGGTGCGTTGAGGTATCTGTGGAGACAAAAAAACGTTATCCATTGAGGCAAAGAAGGGAATGTACGAAAGTATAGTGGTACAAACACTCTTATATGGGTGTGAAGCTTGGGTTGCAAATGCTACAGCGAGGAGGCGGCTGGAAGCAGTGGAGATGTCTTGTCTAAGGGCAATGTGTGGTGTAAATATTATGCAGAAAATTCAGAGTGTGGAAATTAGGGGAAGGTGTGGAGTTACTAAAAGTATTTGTCAGAGGGCTGAAGAGGGGGTTGTTGAAGTGGTTTGGTCATTTAGAGAGAATGGATCAAAGTAGAATGACTTACAGAGCATATAAATCTGTAGGGGAAGGAAGGCAGGGTAGGGGTCGTCCTCGAAAAGGTTGGAGGGAGGGGGTAAAGGAGGTTTTGTTGGCGAGGGGCTTGGACTTCCAGCAAGCATGTGTGAGTGTGTTAGATAGGAGTGAATGGAGACGAATGGTTTTTGGGACCTGACGATCTGTTGGAGTGTGAGCAGGGTAACATTTTGTGAAGGGATTCAGGGAAACCAGTTAATTGATTTAGTTGGACTTGAGTCCTGGAAATGGGAAGTACAATGCCTGCACTTTAAAGGAGGGGTCTGGGATAGTGACAGCTGGGAGGGACTATTTCTCAGCTGTCGTATCTGAGTGCCTCTGCAAAGAGAGTGATTATGTATAAGTGTGGTGAAAGTGTTGAATGATGATGAAAGTATTTTCTTTTTGAGGATTTTCTTTCTTTTTGGGTCACCCTGCCTCGGTGGGAGACGGCCGACTTGTTGGGGAGAGAGAAAAAAAAATTAGGAGCATAGAAATTAAGACTCAAAGCCAACCGTTCCTGGGATGACCTCTCCCCCTCTTACCTTCCATCCCAGATATGTGCACACTTCTCGTCAGCCTATCTTTCTCCAATCTCTACATACCCAAACCATCTCAGCAACCCATGCTCAGCCCTTGGTCACCCCACAAAGCCATTAATGGGCCTGAGCATCAAGCAGGCTTTTGTCTGTGTTAGGAGTGCACAGAGAAATGATGATTTTTATTGGATTTGGGGAAAACAGTTAGCCAGACTGGATTCCTGGCAGTGGGAAGGAAGGTGCCTGTCTTCTGGAGATGAACTGGGGATGTTGCAGTCTGATGGTAATTTGATTGTCATGTTGGATGTGATGGATATGTGAGCCAACGGGTCACCAGCAGCAACAGCCTCATTGAGTAGGCAAGCATCAGATGAGCCTGGCCCAAGGCTGGGCTCTAGTAGTAGAAAAACTCTGAGCTCAAAGGTTGGTTTACTTTTGGAAAGATGTCAATTGAGTTTATGTTGGTGAATGTGTTTTCTTCTTTGGGTCACCCTGCCTTGGTCGAAAACAAACTCAGTTATTACCTAAGATTAATCTATAGAGAAACTTGCAGTGAAAAAAGTAAGAATAAACACATTTATGTCAATATACAAAGCAAAAGGTATACAGTGGTACCTCGAGTTACGAGCTTAATTCGTTCCAGACGCCTATTCAAGTGCTGATACAGAAGGAATTTTTTCACATAAGAAATAATGAAAATTAGATTAATCCATTTCAGACCCCCAAAACTACATTTTTAAAAGCACCTACAAAAATACACTTACATAACTGTTTGAGTTGGGAGCTGCTCGTAAGTAGGTACCACTGTATTATGAAGAAAGAACACCATGAACTACAAGTGAAAAATAACTTAAACTATTCAATGCAATTACCAGAAGAAATTACAACACAATATACAGAAGTAGCTTTATTTACACTATAAATGATGTAAGTTTACCACTTACCAGTTACAACTGTTTTGTTTATCTCACTACAGTCAAAGAGTGTGTTTAACTTGAAATAAAATGGAGGACGTCTTCGAGTTCTTATGGCACAATTCTTGTTGTGTTCTGAAGCGACCTGATAACCTTTGTATAACTTCTGGAACCTGTTCTGGCAACATTCAGCAGAA
>WNWK01010594.1:55010-69383 GCA_009830355.1 Cherax destructor | reverse complement strand
ATTACTTTGTAATTTATTCATGATTGTAACAATGTATAGGAGTGTAGATGGTTCATTACCGTTGTAACTTGCCATGATTGTTACCAGATCTACCTGGAGTTCATTACCTTTGTAACTAGTTCAGCTATCATAACTTTGGGGTCCAGTCCCAGGACCCATTATGTACCTCTGTAATCTCTTGACTGCCGCCCACAGGATGGGTATGGGGTGCATAATAAAGATATTAAACTAACTTCACACGGTGAAGTCAGGGTTCGATTCCCGGCGAGGGTAGAAACATTGGGCGTGTTTCCTTACACCGGTTGTCTATGTTCCCCATCAGTAAAATGGGTACCTGGGTGTTAGTCGACTGGCGTGGGTCCCATCCTGGGACAAAACTGACCTAATTTCCCGGAAATGCTCTGCCTAATAAGGGGCTTTCTATGTACATAGTAGTATGTCATTGATGTCAGCTAGGCCTGTATACCTTGTACATGTACTTGTAGAAATAAAGATATTAATATATATATATATATATATATATATATATATATATATATATATATATATATATATATATATATATTTTTTTTTATTTTATTTATTAACACATCGGCCGATTCCCACCAAGGCAGGGTGGCCCGAAAAAGAAAAACTTTCATCATCATTCACTCCATCACTGTCTTGCCAGAAGGGTGCTTTACACTACAGTTATAAAACTGCAACATTTACACCCCTCCTTCAGAGTGCCGGCACTGTACTTCCCATCTCCAGAACTCAAGTCCGGCCTGCCGGTTTCCCTGAATCCCTTCATAAATGTTACTTTGCTCACACTCCAACAGCACGTCAAGTATTAAAAACCATATGCCTCCATTCACTCCTATCAAATACGCTCACACATGCTTGCTGGAAATCCAAGCCCTCGCACACAAAACTTCCTTTACCCCTCCCTCCAACCTTTCCTAGGCCGACCCCTACCCCGCCTTCCCTCCACTACAGATTTATACACTCTCGAAGTCACTCTGTCTCGTTCCATTCTCTCTCCCTGAATCCCTTCATAAATGTTACTTTGCTCACACTCCAACAGCACGTCAAGTATTAAAAACCATATGCCTCCATTCACTCCTATCAAATACGCTCACACATGCTTGCTGGAAATCCAAGCCCCTCGCACACAAAACTTCCTTTACCCCCCCTCCAACCTTTCCTAGGCCGACCCCTACCCCGCCTTCCCTCCACTACAGATTTATACACTCTCGAAGTCACTCTGTCTCGTTCCATTCTCTCTACATGTCCAAACCACCTCAACAACCCCTCCTCAGCTCTCTGGACAATCGTTTTGGTAATCCCGCACCTCCTCCTATATATATATATATATATATATATATATATATATATATATATATATATATATATATATAGGATGGGGTCCACCTCTAGTGTCAATTGTGGGACCCATTGCCTCGGAGAAGTGGATAAAAAGACTTCAAGGAAGAATATTTAGATTTCTTTCTGAAGCCATTTGAATATTCCACTTCCCCTACTACCCCATCTTTTTTTTTATACAAACTTTATTTCAAGACAAAATACAAAATACAATGGGAGTAAAACAACATAGATAACAACTCAGAGCTACATGTCAAATACTTCGTCCAACTCCCGGCAGTGGGCCGCGTGCCCAGAATACTGCAGGCATTTCCCTCTGGATCGCAACACTGAGTCTCTGAAACAGGAAGCTGGTCGCCCTGTGGTCCTTGGTTTCTATGATGAGTTTCCACCCAGCTCCTTGAGAAACTTTGAGCACACTTGCCCCATGCTCCATGGGTCTCCGACCCTATTGGGATGAAGTTATAGCAAGAGGGAAGGTCTTCATATTTGCGGGTCTTCTGGGTCTCCCTGTGGCTGGCAGCTCCACCCCTTCGGCTAAGGAGTGTGGCAGGTAGGTGTCTGCCAATGTGGCAGCACAGGTGTAGTCCCAAGCAATCTGCTTACCATCCTTCCAGGGTAGCATGGTGGCTCCATCAGGACGCTTTGACTTCCATCAGACCTCTGCACTTGGGGTTCCCGTTGAGCTGGGCAACGGGCTGTGGCGAGGCTTCTCTTTATGATGTCATTGACCTCCTCATGTCTAGCATACTTCCTTCTGATGTGTGACACACTAGACCATGAAGTCCGAATTGGTCAGCCGTCGCCCTGCCGCAAATACACCTATGTTCGGTGAGTATGGGGCGGCTAGGCGAAGAGCAACACCAATCCGAATGGACTGTGGTATGTATATATATATATATATATATATATATATATATATATATATATATATATATATATATATATATATATATATAATAGGGTCGGAGACCATGGAGCATGGGGCAAGTGTGCTCTAAAGTTTCTCAAGGAGCTGGGTGGAAAACTCATCATAGAAACCAAGGACCACAGGGCGACCAGTTTCCTCTTTCAGAGACTCAGTGTTGCGATCCAGAGGGAAATGCCTGCAGTATTCTGGGCACGCGGCCCACTGCCGGGAGTTGGACGAAGTATTTGACATGTAGCTCTGAGTTATCTATGTTGTTTTACTCCCCATTATATATATATATATATATATATATATATATATATATATATATATATATATATATATATATATATATATATATATATATATATATATATATATATATATATATATATATATATATATATATATATATATATATATATATATATATATATATATATATATATATATATATATATATATATTATTAAAGATGTTGCTAGTATTGTAAGGGCTAATGACAACTTGCACCGACAGAGCTTTACCTCCCAGAGTTTGGGAAAGGAAGTTGCTCAATCTGGGTGTAAAATGTGAGTGGGATTATTGTCCATAAATAGGAAGGTAAGAGACGATCCCGATTAGATCAACTGCCCCCCACCCCCAACTTAAGTACATATAGTGCAATACCTACACCTCGCCGGAGACAGCAGCAACTGGTGTACCTGTACAACCATATAGTTGACTGGAAACGAAAAAAGGAGCTGCTGCATGGCACCCCGAATAATGTGATAAGATTTGTTCGGATTTTTAAACCCGGGGGAGGGGTAGATACCCAGGATAACCCCCTAAAAAAAAAGTTAGTGCGTCATCGAGGACTCTGTCTTATTTCCACTGGGGCTCTTCAATCTTTTCTCCAAGGATTATTATTATTATTATTATTATTATTATTATTATTATTATAAGGATGCGACCCACACCAGTCAACTAACACCCAGGTACCCACTTTCTGCTTGGTGAACACGGACAGCAGATGTAAGGAAACGTGCCCAACGTTTCCACCCGACCGGAGATTGAATCACGGACCCCAGTGGAAATAAGTCACTGACTTTTTTGGGTTATCCTAGGTAATTTACACTGATAATTATACTTATGTGTACCTGTGGCTAAAAAAAAACTATATACTCATTCTTAGTTATCTCTGAAGAAGTCACTCATAGTGAAACATTTTGTTTAATAAATGACCTGAACTACATAAGTGCCTTTTATCACATGTCCGTATCATTATACCATTTACGTACTTTGTTCCTCATGTGCCATTTTTGTTGTTGCTGATATCTACTTAATAAAGCTGATACGTGTCCACATATTCCAGATTAGACTAAAGTTTTAAGAATATTAATGTACTGAAACTGAATCTTGGAATGATTAAGACCAAGTTTCACAGCATTAATCCAAGGAGTGATTCAAGTTGTATTCAGAAACAGGATTTACAGGAATTAGTAAGTTTATTCAGGTACAGGTACACACAAATACAGTTACATAAATTTTCATACTTAGCAGCATACAGTATGTGTAGATTACCTAGGATAACCCAAGAAAGTCAAACAAAGTGACTTATTTCCATTTGGGGTGTCTTATAATGATACATTCTGTAGCTGCATTTGATAAATTTGTCTCATTATCTGAATATATTCATATACGTGTATTTCCTATTTCACACAGATCAGAGAGCCAGTGGTCACTGCTGCAGTGGCCCAGCATTCTATTTTTTTTTTTTGTACATCACTGTACGTTTAATCTAAAATCTAATTATTCATACTAGCATCCATCTATTTCATGGCTAAACACAATGTGCCAGTGTTGAAAACCTTGAACACGTTCATTTCGAGAACCATTGTTTAACGGTCATCATATATTTAAGATGAATTAGTAATGGGGAACAAAATACAGTACCAACAACTAAGTAGAATATATCATTTTCAGATGTCTTCTAAATGAGATGAGGTTGGTTATTCATCACTTGGTAATGAGCCACTGTACAGTGTCCATTCTTCTGTACAGTAGAATCCACCATATAGCTAGTCAGCCATCATTCACTGGTTCTTCACCTGTGTCGGATCAGAGGTGGAACCTGTTTGGAAAGCCTGGGGATGGATATTATACAGAGCTAGAAATTGGTACGCCTCCACAAAAGGTTTGTTAGAAAGTAATGCAATCTCTTATTATGTACAGGCAGGCTCCGCTTTACAGCATTTTGCTAATGCAGTGGTATTTCAGTTATACCCATTCATTTATTCAGACCTCCTGCAATAAATATATTCACCACTCACTATAAGCTAAAGCGGAAAGTATTTTAAGGTAAGTAATGTGTGTACTGTATATGCATTTTTTAGGCCTAGCTCTATTGCTCACTTAAAATATAATACAGTGTAAACATGTTATCAGGCTTCTGTATGCATTTGAAAGTGAAAAAAGACTGTTTCACTTTACAGTGATTTTTGCTTTACAGCAGAAGCCCGGAACCTAACCCGCTATATAAGTGGGGCCTGCCTGTACAATGGTTATTTGTTAAAGTCTGATACAGTGTTGTAAAGCCTAGAATTCACGTGTGTCTGTAGCCCTTAAAATGAGGATACGTAGTGTGTTGGAGCTGGATCTCATTTAGAGCATCTTTCAGTAGACAAAGAATTGCCAATAAGACCCCATTAGGGTAAACACCTGTAAATAGTTGAGGAATTAAGGTCTTTATTGATGACAGTCTGCTGTGGCTGGAACTTTCCAGGTCAGGGTGACCACAGCTATATACTTGGAGATTGTTCCGTTGTATCATGGCTTCAAAGCCATGATACAACATGACCGACACTGAAAGGGTTAAACCTCACTGCAACCATCTAGGCCTTGCTTTACATTTCTAGATTAGCAAGTAACAACATCTACAATGTAAATTATTAAAAACATTATTAATATTGACAATTTAAAAATGAAAAAAAATCATATGGCTTTGTGGTGTCATATGTAACCCAATTTTTCCTATAAGTTGTTCGCTCCACTATTGTGTTTTCACATATAACTCCATTATTCTGAAATGCATCTTGCATGAAAGGTGGTTGTATATTATAAAAATGAGATTGTTTAGATTTCATATACTTTGGCTGCAAACTGTATCACTTTGTAGTGTTTATTATTAGTTTAATGTTTCATAAGTTCCTGATGTAAAGACTATACAGTGGACCCCCGAGTATTGTAATTAATCCGTTCCAGGAGCTAGTACTTAACACGAAGTTTTTGAAATTCGAACCATTATTTCCCATAAGAAATAATGTAAATACAATTAATCCGTTCCACAAAATAATATTCACATATAAAATAATTAAAAACAATATATATATATACATTTACTTACCTTTATTGAAGAGTTGCAGGCATCTGGAAGATAGAGTAATGAGTAATGAAGGTCCTCTTGGGCATTTTCTTCCAAAACAGGCCTGTTTCATCACAATTAAACACTTGTTGGGGGAGGAATTCTTCAGCCTCTACGAAGGGAAATCCCCACTCCCTGCATGCCTGCTACACTCCTTGCATGCCTGCTACACTCCCTGCATGCCTGCTACACTCCCTGCATGTCTGCTACACTCCCTGCATGAAGCTACACTCCCTGCATGCCTGCTAAACTCCCTGCATCAATGCTAAACTCCCTGCATGCCTGCTACACTCCCTGCATGCCTGCTACACTCCCTGCATGCCTGCTACACTCCCTGCATGTCTGCTACACTCCCTGCCTGAAAGCTACACTCCCTGCATGAAAGCTACACTCCCTGCATGCCTGCTAAACTCCCTGCATCAATGCTAAACTCCCTGCAACAATGCTAAACTCCCTGAATGCCTGCTAAACTCCCTGCATGAATGCTAAACTCCCTGCATGAATGCTAAACTCCCTGCATGAATGCTACACTCCCTGCATGCCTGCTAAACTCCCTGCATGCCTGCTACACTCCCTGCATGAATGCTACACTCCCTGCATGAATGCTACACTCCCTCCATGAATGCTACCACAGGGGTGCCACTAGGAAGCTTCTTTGGACCCATGGTGACTTATTTCACAGTGACAATCACTAAAGCACCAAAAAAAACACCAAATGTAGTGTGAATGTTTGAAAGAGCGCGCTAGGTAATGTTCTCTCAATGGTAAACAATGCTTCACTGGCGGCGTCCTGCGTCCCGCGCTGGCGCGGAGCAGGCGGACAGGTCTAATACGTTACAAAACACGAGCGGTTTTACGATTCTCGAAATCGTAAAAAGCTTACGAAACACGATGTTTACGAAGTAAGAACCTTACGAAACTCGGGGGTCCACTGTACAGTGGTACCTCGAGTTACGATATTTTTTCGTTCGAGAATGCTGTTCAAGTGCCATTACCAAACGAATTTATCCCCATAAGGAATAATGTAAAATAGACTAGTCCTTTTACACCCCCAAAAATATACTTACAAAAGCATTTAATAAAATAAACTTACATAAAAGGGCGATTTTGGGGACCATCGTAACTCGAGGTACCACTGTATAACAAAGAAGTATCTTATTTATACAAAATTTCACCCACTAGTGGTGAATCTGTGTAGGTAAAAGTTTCTTGTTTACTACAAGTCTCTTCATACCATCTTGTGTCAGCTTACATGCATATATCCACATATTTTCTAAAGTTATTTAGTTTAATTTAATTAGCTTAATATTTGTTTGTAAATGCATTGTGTTCAAGTGCAGTGGTGCTTATTTTTTTGTGATGTTTCAGTTTAATGTGTTGGTGGACACTGGCAGCAGCAACCTGGCTATTGCAGGGGCTCCACACGAAGAATTGGACAATTTTTTTGCATACCAAAACTCGTCTACCTATGTGGATCTAGGAAGGGATGTTAAGGTTATATATACTCAAGTAAGTAATGTAGTTGAGCTGTACTACTAAAAATTTTGAAAGGAGATACAGGTTGAATCTCACTAGTCTGGCATTCACTGTCTAGCAGCTTCGATGGTTCAGGACAGTAATTTGAACCTTGCGGTCATTAGTTTGCATGACCGCTGCTTGGCCAGATGTGGCATCACTGTTGCTCCATATTTTTTATGTAAGTCCTTAAAGATATATTTTTTCATTTATGATAATTTAAAAATAATAATTTTGTACCAAAAGAACCTTAGAAAACACACCTAACCTTATTATAAAAAGTGCAATTTAATTTAGCCTAATCCAACTAAATATATTTTAGATAAGTCTACAATAATTTTGTAATAAACAAACCCAATGAAATATATTTTTTTCATTAAGTTCAGAATGATTTTTGCAAAATTATTGCACATACAGGCAGGCACCTAAAGTTGGTACCTGACCAGCCAGGCTGTGGTTCGTACGTTGGACTGCGTGCAGCCAGCAGTAACAGCCTGGTTGATCAGGCTCTGATCTAACATGAGGCCTGGTCACAGACCGGGCCGCAGGGGCGTTGACCCCTGGAACTTTCTCCAGGTATACTCCAGGTATACAAATTTTCGCTTGCCTTGTTCGGCAAGAGGGGCGTTGCTATTTAAGCCAAAATCACAAGTTTTACCTATTCAACACGAGACAGATAGACACACACAAACACACACACACACACCCATGCAGTGCCAGTTTGGAACCCTCACCTAGCCAAGCATGTAAGGAAACTAAAGAAAGTGCAGAGGTTTGCAACAAGACTAGTCCTGGAGCTAAGGGGTATGTCCTACAAGGAGAGGTTAAGGGAAATCAACCTGACGACACTGGAAGACAGGAGAGATAGGGAGGGATATGATAACAACATATAAAATACTTAAGAGGAATTGACAAGGTGGACAGAGACAGGATGTTCTAGAGATGGGACACAGCAACAAGGGGTCACAGTTGAAAGTTGAAGACTCAGATGAACCACAGGGATGTTAGGAAATATTTCTTCAGTCACAGAGTTGTCAGGAAGTGGAATAGTCTGGGAAGTGATGTAGTGGAGGCAGGATCTATACATAGCTTTAAGGAGAGGTATGATAAAGCTCATGGAGCGGGTAGAGTGACCGAGTAGCGGCCAGTCAAGAGGTGGGGGCCAGGAGCTGTGACTCGACCCCTGCAGCCACAACTAGGTGAGTACACACACACAGGTGTGGAAGATGGCAAATATAGTCCAAATTTTTAAGAAAGGAGACAGACACGAGGCATTAAACTACAGACCTGTGTCACTGATGTGTATAAAATGCAAAGTCATGGAGAAGATCATCAGAAGGAGAGTGGTGGAGCACCTAGAAAGACACAAGCTTATAAACGACAACCAGCATGGTTTCAGGGAAGGAAAATCCTGTGTCACAAACCTACTGGAGTTTTATGACAAGGTAACAGAAGTAAAACGAGAGAGAGGGGTGGATAGACTGCATTTTCTTGGACTGCAAGAAGGCGTTCGACACAGTTCCTCACAAGAGGTTAATGCAAAAGCTAGAGGATCAGGCACACATAACAGGAAAGGCACTGCAATGGATCAGAGAATATCTGACAGGGAGGCAACAACGAGTCATGGTACGTGACGAGGTGTTAGAGCGGGCACCTGTGACGAGTGGGGTTCCACAGGGGTCAGTCCTAGAACCTGTGCTGTTTTTTGGTATATGTGAATGATATAATGGAAGGGATAGACTCAGAAATGTCCCTGTTTGCAGATGATGTGAGGTTAATGAGAAGAATTAAATCAGTCGAGGATCAGGCAGGACTACAAAAAGACCTGGACAGGTAACAAGCCTGGTCCAGTAACTGGTTCCTTGAATTTAACCCTGCCAAATGCAAAGTCATGAAGATCGGGGAAGGGCAAAGAAGACCGCAGACAGAGTATAGTCTAGGTGGCCAAAGACTGCAAACCTCACTCAAGGAAAAAGATCTTGGGGTGAGTATAATAACGAGCACATCTCCTGAGGCACACATCAATCAGATAACTGCTGCAGCATATGAGCATCTGGTAAACCTAAGAATAGCGTTCCAATACCTCACTAAGGAATCGTTCAAGACTCTGTACACCATATACGTCAGGCCCATACTGGAGTATGCAGCACCAGTTTGGAACCCACACCTGGTCAAGCACGTCAAGAAATAATAGAAAGTGCAAAGGTTTGCAACAAGACTAGTCCCACAGCTAAGGGGATTGTCTTACGAAGAAAGGTTAAGGGAAATCGGTCTGACGACACTAGAGGACAGGAGGGTTAGGGGAGACATGATAACGACATATAAAATACTGCGAGGAATAGATAAGGTGGACAGAGACAGGATGTTCCAGAGAGGGGACACAGAAACAAGGGGTCACAATTGGAAGTTGAAGACTCCTATGAGTCAAAAGGATGTTAGGAAGTATTTCTTCAGTTATAGAGTTGTCAGGAAGTGGAATAGCCTAGAAAGTGACGTAGTGGAGGCAGGAACCATACATAATTTTAAGACGAGGTTTGATAAAGCTCATGGAGCAGGGAGAGAGAGGACCTAGTAGCAGTCAGTGAAGAGGCGGGGCCAGGAGCTATGACTCGACCCCTGCAACCACAAATAGGTGAGTACACGCACGCAGGCACTCACACACATACTCAGTGAAGAGGCAGGGCCAGGAGCTGTGACTCAACCCCTGCAGCCACAACTAGGTGAGTATGCACACACACATGCACGCACGCACACATGTACACACACCCTGCCTACCACCAGAATTCTTCCTCCGTAGGCCATGCGTGTCGTAAGAGGCAAATAAAATGCCAGGAGCAAGGGGCTAGTAACCCCTTCTCCTGTATATATTACTAACTATAAAAGGAGAAACCTTCGTTTTTCCTTTTGGACCACCCTGCCTCGGTGGGATACGGCCAGTGCGTTGAAAGAAGAAATATATATATATATATATATATATATATATATATATATATATATATATATATATATACAGTGGTACCCGACTTACGATATTTTTCATTCCAGAATGCTGTTCAAGTGCCATTACCAAACGAATTTATCTCCATAAGAAATGATGTAAAATAGACTAGTCCTTTTAGACCCCCAAAATTACACTTACAAAAGCATTTAAAAAAATCAACTTACATAAAAGGGTGTGTTTGGGGACCATCGTAAGTCGGGGTACCACTGTATATATATATATATATATACAGTGGTGACATGGTACAATGATACATGGTAGACAAGATATATTTCTTAATGAGATGTACATGCCAAAAGCCCCTAATATGCTGTGCATTGCGGGCATTCTTAAGACTACTTTATTCTAGACTACATGGTAAAAAGTTATGGTTGACAATTTATAAAATAAGTATAATTGCATATCTAAGTTATAAAGTTTGAATATAAGTTGAACATATCAATTAATTGCAGCAATGCAACTAATTGAGTGAGATAACAATTTAAAACAATTAGTTGCATTGCAGTTACAGTTTACGTAGTCATTATAATGTAAATGTTAGGTAATAGTTAGCTTAGTATGTATTATTCATAACAGGTTTTTACATTTAAGTGATTAGTCAGGTTTTTACATTAAGTGATTATTCTACTTTGTTGAGAATGTTTGATATTGAGCATTTAGCTTTGGGTGAGAAGGTGATTTTTTAGCATCGTTTTGAATTGGGGTACAGGCAGGGTTTCTTTGGCAATGACAGGTAATGAATTCCAAATTTTCGTGCCTTTTATATGCATTGAGTTTTTACATAGTGTTAGATGGACACGGGGAACATCGAGGAGTGATCTGTGTCTAGTGTTATGGTCATGTGTCCTGTTAAAATTGGTAAGGAGAAGTTTGAGTGGTGGGTTAATATTTGCATAGAGTGTTCTATGTATGTAATAGGCACAGTAAAAAGTATGGATGTCTTGTATGGTGAGTAAGTTTAGGTTTTTGAATATTGGTGGAGTATGTTGTCTGGAGTGTGAATTTGTTATCATTCTAACTGCTGCCTTTTCTTGTGTTATTAGTGGTCTGAGATGAGTTATTGATACCTCGAGTTACTATATTTTTTCGTTCGAGAATGCTGTTCAAGTGCCATTACCAAACGAATTTATCCCCATAAGGAATAATGTAAAATAGACTAGTCCTTTTACACCCCCAAAAATATACTTATAAAAGCATTTAAAAAAATAAACTTACATAAAAGGGCGATTTTGGGGACCATCGTAACTCGAGGTACCACTGTATATATATATATATATATACAGTGGTACCTCGACTTACGATATTTTTTCATTCCAGAATGCTGTTCAAGTGCCATTACCAAACGAATTTATCTCCTTAAGAAATGTTGTAAAATAGACTAGTCCTTTTAGACCCCCAAAATTACACTTACAAAAGCATTTAAAAAAATAAACTTACATAAAAGGGTGAGTTTGGGGACCATCGTAAGTCGAGGTACCACTGTATATATATATTTATTTATTTATTTTCAGAGCAGTTGGACTGGTCACTTGGGACGTGATTGGGCACAGTTTCCCAGTGTGCCTTGCACGGAGAGTTTAATGACTGACATGGCACTTATTACCACATCAGAGAACTTTTATGTTAACAACTCAAACTGGCAGGTGCAGTATGCTGATTGGTCAGTTTTTAACCCCTTAACTGTCCAAACGTAGATCTATGTTCTCTTGCCCAGTGCTCCGATATTTTGAAGAAAAAAAAATTGAAAGAGGGCATTTTTCTACATGTAATAAGATACAAATTTTTTTTAGGGTCAGTACTAACCGAGATACAAGACCGCGAAGTTGGCGCTGGATGCTCACCTGACGGCAACATGGAGTCCTTCCGCTTGCAGAAGTGTTTCCGATGTGCCTTTTTTTCTTGTTTTTTTTTTTAATTTATATAATTTTTATGTTCTGATAATTACAATTTGTAGTAGTTCTTGTGATTCCATAGTCAGTCTTTGTTCTGACACTAATATTAGGTACTAAAATAGTACTCAAATTGTGACAAACACATTGACAGGGAAACATTTTCACCTGCCTTGGTCACATACAATTGTTTAGAAATATATACAAAGTATTTATATGTCCCAGCAATGTTTTAGACATGCTGGAGTATATATGAAACGCCTTGAAGCAAGGTGTGGGACGAGTGTCACTCCACTGCTGCACTGTCAGCAGTGGAGTGACACTTGATGATCGTGCACTGTCTTGGCTTTAGTATTTGTTTTCACTGTTACACATAAACATGTCTATCTGTTTGTCTGTCTGTCTGTATGTCTATCTGTGTCTGTATGTCTATCTTTGTCTGTATGTCTATCTGTGTCTATGTCTATCTGTGTCTGTCTGTCTGTCTGCTATCTGTGTCTGTGCTATCTGTGTCTGCTCTATCTGTGTCTGCTCATCTGTCTGTCTGCCTGTGTGTCTGTCTTCCTGTCTCTCTGTCTCCTTTTCTCTCTTTCTGTCTCAAAGAGAGAGCTGCTCATGAACCAATAGGAATTACACACAATTAAGAGTCATCACGTCTGATTCCTGATCAAGTGAAAATGCATATTACTTGGTAGTCATGATTATTATGCCTTATATCTACAAGCACAGTGTAGTACTTTGTCTGGATTTTTTTGGGGTTATCCTAGGTAATTTACACTATGTATAGTAATTGTACAGTGGTACCCAGAGTTTCGTACTTTATTCGTTCCAGAAGCTGTTCGAGTACCGTTACCGAACGAATTTGTTCCCATAAGGAATAATGTAAATTAGATTAGTCCGTTTCAGACCCGAAAAAATACACTTACAAAAGCACTTACAATAATACACTTACATAATTGTTCAAGTTGGGAGCAGTACGAAACTCAGGGTACCACTGTATTTATGTGTACCTGTGAGTTAGAGACAGAGAGAGACAGAGATAGATACAGACAGACTGTTACGCCCTGTCATAGTTTAATTTTAAAACGAGGTTTTACACTTAATATTATACTCAGGGTTTCTTTAATAATAGCTAAATTAAAGATTCCTCTAGTTTATAATATTAAATGACTCTATATTATATGACTATGGCGGGGTATTGTTTGTGAATGTATTTAGGAAACTAGATGACTTTAAAGTGTGAAGTACTGAGCGGCTCGTTTGTTCCCCCCCCCTTTCAATACAGAGTAGAGGTCAAACCTAGGCACTACTCAGGTCAGTTCTCTCTCACCCCTGGTACGGTGAGCATACCCTAGAAGAAACTGAGTTCTCTCTCACCCCTGGTGTGGTGAGCATACCTTCATAGTCTCTCCAAGATTTTCAGTTCTCTCTCACCCTTGGTATGGTGAGCTTACCCTCAGAGGCTCTCCGAGACTCTTCAGTATTCTCAACTTTGGTATAGTACCTTTACCCTCTAAGTCTCTAAGACTCGTTTCTCATCCTTGGACATTTGAATCGTAACATATGGGGGCCTGTCCAAAGGATATAGATTTTGATCCAAGGAAAAAGAGAAATCACTAGAACAGCAAGGATGGCTGCTGATGTTTGGCTCTCGCTTATTACTCACCCAGAAGACAAGCAACCATGGGGTATAAGTAACTATGTTTCTTCCCCTTTTGCTTTTGGTATTGGCAACACCATTACTGGGCAGAGTGAAAAAAGTGATTTTGGGCTTTTTCTTGGTAAGTGCCTCCCTATACGTTTGGAGCTCTGATGTTTGGCTTAATTGTCTCCTTGGGGGTCGGAGCTGCCAAGAGCATCCACACGACAGGAGTTAGCATGGTTGGTGTTGTTTTTGCCCCTATTGAGACCAAGAACCTTTTAAGTCATTTTGGTGAGACTGAAAAATTCGGGAGTAATGAGCTCACTAAGTAATTTGGGAAATGGGAGAAACAAGACTTGTATTTGTTCAAGCTGTAAGAGCTACTCTTGGAGAGAGAAGTCACGGGTGACATGTTAGTCATGGGCAACACTACACAGAATTCTTCAAAAGAATTTGCTTAAGGAAATGTCAAACTACTGTCACAGAGAGATTAACAGTGCTCTTGACAGGATGTTTACGCCGGGGAAGCCTCTTTAAGGGGGGCTCCTTGTCGTGGTAAAGAGGCTATCGGTCTGAGGAATTGGACCTCTTGGTCTTCTTCCTCAGACCGAACCTAATTACCCCCAATCCCCTCCCTTTTCCCATCTT
>WNWK01010594.1:0-54910 GCA_009830355.1 Cherax destructor | reverse complement strand
CCCTTAGTGCTTTACAGGCTATCCGTAAAATTGATACACCTCACCCCTAGTTCTTCGTATCCACCTTTGGTTACGCCGTATCTTTAGCAAGCATAAAGATATTGTTTTTTGTTGGGTCCCTGGTCATGTTGACGTACAGGGCAATGAACAGGCAGACACTGCTGCGCGGTCAGCAGTACATGACCTTCCAGTTTCATATAGAGGTGTTCCTTTCACGGACTATTTTGCGGTCATTGCTACCCACCTTCGCACCCGTTGGCAACAACGCTGGTCTGACCTACTGAATAACAAACTTCATTCTATTAAACCGGTTATAGGTTTCTGGCCTTCTTCTTGTCACCAATGTCGAGGTTGGGAGACTACTCTCTCCCGTCTTCGCATCGGCCACACTCGTCTTACTCACGGGTTTCTCATGGAGAGGCTCCCTGCCCCTCTCTGTGAGCATTGTCAGGTTCCAGTGTCTGTTCGACATATCCTGTTGAACTGCCCACTCTATCAACGAGCACGCAGAATTTACCTCCAACGACGTCTTCGCTCTGCGGCCCTTTCTTTACCTTCCCTTCTTGCAGATGGACCCTCCTTTAATCCTGACTCTCTTGTTGACTTTTTGACAGAAACTGACTTACTACACAAACTCTGAAGATTTTACCTCTAGCACCTCCCTCAGTCCCTTCTACCTCGATCTCTTGCTACCCTCCACCCCTGCACTACCCACCGTCATCTAGCACTCCATACCCTACTAATCGTCCATCTCCCTCTTACAACTCACTCTCCCTGCATCCTACAATAACCTGCAGCGCTGTATAACCCCTGTGGTTTAGCGCTTCTATTTGATTATAATAATAATATAATAATAATAATACGCCGGGGAAGTCACTGTTTGAATCGGACTTGTCAGAGGAACTTATGGCAAGCGACATGTGCTTTCTCGTATTTTCCTCATGTGTGAGCCAGCAATTGTCTTCCTGTCTCTGTTACTGTCTGAGTCGTTGCTCCAGCAACTTGTGTTGTGACTCGGCTAAGAGAAGGCATAGAGGAGCGGCTCGTCTGAACCTCAAGACATGCTTTGAAAACGACGGTTTTCTCGCCACATTATCTCGTGCTGTTGCATTTCTTCTGAGTATCTCGCTTGGAACTCCTTCGTCGCCTAGAAGAGGTCATTTTGGAGGTATTCATGTCCAGCAGATGGACATGAATGTGGAGACGCGACCGACACTTCAGGAAGAGTCAGATGCTCTCTGTATTTACTTCCAGTATTAGTAATTTTTTGCATGCTTCCTGACATACTAGCCTCTGTATTACAAGCTAGTCCCTGAGCAGAAGTTGGTATACTTCTGACACACTAGCCTCTATAGTACAAGCTAGTCCCTGAGCAGGAACCTGCCTACGTCTCCTGACACACTAGCCTCTATATTACAAGCTAGTCCCTGAGCAGAAGTTGGTATACTTCTGACACACTAGCCTCTATTGCAAGCTAGTCCCTGACCAGGAGTCGCATATACTTCTGACATACTAGCCCTTGTTTAATCTAGTCCCTGAGCAGAAGTTGGTATACTTCTGACATACTAGCCCCTGTTTAATCTAGTCCCTGAGCAGAAGTTGGTATACGTCTGACATACTAGCTCCTGTTTAATCTAGTCCCTGAGCAGAATTTGGTATACTTCTGACATACTAGTCCCTGTTTAATCTAGTCCCTGAGCAGACGTCTGCTTATGTTTCCACTAAACTGGTGAGTATTTTTGAACAGAACCTGATTATCGGTTCTGCCAAGCAAGTAAGTCTGGTGTGGATGACACTGGTGGAGCAGTGTCATGAGCAGGAATCGGCACACTTCTGACATACTAGCCTGACAAACTAGTCCCTGAGCAGAGGTCTGCTTGTATTTCCACCAGATTGGTATAGTGGTGAGTCTCTCTGAGCAGAAAATGGCTATATGCTGCATGTGCGTAAAAGGTTTCAGAAGATTGAGGTTATGAAGGTAAGGCGCATATGTGTGCAAGGCAACGCTGCCCCCACCTGGGTTCATCTTCCATTAGTGTTTCGTCATCACCCTCGTCTGTGTCCATAGCTGTGGTGGCACCGTGTTCTTGGTTGCCACGCACGCCACTCTTCAACAGTGTCTGGCCCACAGTCTGTGGCCCGTTTGTATAAAAGGCTCCGACAGATGGTTAGCCGACTGTTCAAATCATCCTGGCAGTCTCTCGCCAACTTCACGTTTCACTGATAAAGTGTTTGGACTGATCTAGTGTTATTTATATGTTCATTGTGTATCTACTAGTGTCAACTTTTAGTGTTTAGCAAGTGGTTGCTTGCTGGAAAATTATTACTGAAAAGAATTTCATGAGGTAATGTCTGAGGTGTCGCCACCTCTTGACTTCTTTTCTGGTCTCGGAGCAGTGTCGTAAGCTCTTGCTACTGGACCCACTCACTTCTTCAGTCCTTTAGAGGAAAGTGCTGGTGTTGACTAGGCAACATTATTCGTCTATGAGGCTAGCAAGACTTAGCAATGGTAATCCTGAGACTGACGCTCGAGGCGTCTGCCGATTCTGCACTGTGAGTTGAACAAGATGTGGTGGATAGCGGTCCGTTGTCAGTGTTTCAACGTTCTACCATTGTTCAAGACTTCCCATGTGTTGAGGCTTACAAGATGATCACAGATGGATCCACCGTCAGGGTCACAGCGGAAAGATTGTTAATCGGACTTCCGGATGTAAAACTGCAGAACTTTATACAAGAATTTGACGCTCATGGAGTTTAACTCCGACAATGTTGGGAACTGTGTGTGTAGTAGAGGTCCAGGAACTTTGCTGGTAACTGTTTTTGTGATCCTCTTAGTATGTTCTCTTACCAACCTTAACTTTGTTAATGGAGGAGTTGATGTTCATCCGATCTGAGCGGTCGAGTGCCTCCCCCCCCTTTTACTTATATACTTTAATATTTAAAGATTTTTGCCTAGCTGAAGTACTTGTCTGTTAAAATTAGAGTATTCACCATGTACGTGGAAAAGATAACATAAAAGTTGATGCATTGTCTCGTTCCTAAGTACTGGTCAATGAACTTTTTGACCTGTGTTTTTTGGCAAAAAGTAAAGTAAATGCTTTTCCCTTGTTTGCTCCTTTTATATTGTGTGTATTAATTGGAATTTTTTGTCGTCTACAGCTACATGATTGTTGTAACTTCAGGAGAATCCTGAGGACGATATGTTCGAAAGTGGACGTTAAGAATTTATGCCGCCATGGCTATGACTCTTGCTGCTTTCCGCTGACATCCTCTGCTTCAAAGCGTCACCTGAGATCACTGTTGTGGACCGACCTCTAAGAAAGGAAGCTTCAAGTTACACAGTTTCTTCGCTTGTTGTATGGTGACTCATGAGGATCTTGGCTTTGATGAAAAAAAATAAATTAACATTCATTATAAGTGTCTAAGTCAGATGGAAAGCTTGTAGTTTATTTATTTTTCATTAAGGTTTTGTACACCCTCTTTGGTGCGACACTTAGTCATCGAGGGGGTGTGTGTTATGCCCTGTCATAGTTTAATGTTAAAACGAGGTTTTACACCTAATATTATACTCAGGGTTTCTTTAATAATAGCTAAATTAAAGATTCCTCTAGTTTATAATATTAAATGACTCTATATTATATGACTATGATGGGGTATTGTTTGTGAATGTATTTAGGAAACTAGATAACTTTAAAGTGTGAAGTACTGAGCGGCTCGTTTGTTCCCCCCCCCTTCTATACAGAGTAGAGGTCAAACCTAGGCACTCTACTCAGGTCAGTTCTCTCTCACCCCTGGTACAGTGAGCATACCCTAGAAGGAACTGAGTTCTCTCTCACCCCTGGTGTGGTGAGCATACCCTCATAGTCTCCAAGACTTTCAGTTCTCTCTCACCCTTGGTATGGTAAGCTTACCCTCAGAGGCTCTCCGAGACTTCAGTATTCTCACCTTTGGTATAGTACCCTTATCCTCTAAGTCTCTTAAGACTCTCGTTTCTCATCCTTGGACATTTGGATCGTAACACAGACAGACAGAGATAGAGACAGCCAAAGTCAATCAGACACCCACTCACCCATCCGGCCAGCCAGCTGGCCAGCCACCCAGCCTGCCGAATATGTATTAAACATGTTCCAGAATCGTTTCTCTTTACTCAGGGCATAGGTTATAGGAGATTCTGGCAGGATGACACTACCAGTGGTATCAAAATTAAAAGGATGGTGCACAAATGTTGCACATGATATGTAATATAACCGTATCAAAGACAATACTCTCAGATCACAAAAAGTGAGCAGTCATGAGGGTGTTTTCACAAATTTCAACTTCAATAACAAAAATATACAATGGGAACAAGTCAACCATGTCCTCAACGAAACAAGCTGGGAAGATATCCTAAACAGGACGGATCTGAACCTTTGCCTAGAAAAAATGAACTCTTTGGCACTTGAGGTCTGCTCAAGGCACATTCCATTAAGAAAAAGAAAGAGAAGATGTAAACTAGAAAGAGAGAGATTCTTCCTATACAGACGAAGGCGAAGAATCACAGATCTGCTGAGAGGGGCCAATATATCTGAAATACGAAGGGAGGCACTGGTCAGAGAAATAGAAAATATCAAACTTAAGCTTAAGGAATCTTAAAGGAGACAAGAATCTCAGAAAGAACTAAAAGCCATAAAGGAAATTGAAAAATGCAAAATACTTCTTCTCTTATGCCAAATCTAAGGGTAAAACAACATCCAGTATTGGGCCCCTGCTTAGGTGAGATGGGACCTACACAGATGACAGCAAAGAAATGAATGAGATACTCAAGTCACAATACGACTCAGTGTTCAGCTAGCCGTTACCCAGACTTAGGGTTGACAATCTAAATGAATTCTTTATGACCGAGACCCAAAATTTGGTCATCTCAAAAATCTCTGATATTATCCTAACACCACAAGACTTTGAAAAGGCAATAAATGACATGCCCATGCACTCTTCCCCAGGCCCAGACTCATGGAACTCCGTGTTCATCAAGAACTGCAAGAAGCCCCTGTCACGTGCCTTCAGCATTCTATGTAGAGGGAGCATAGACACAAGGGTCAACCCACACTCACTAAAAACAACAGACATAGCCCCACTTTTCAAAGGTGGCAGTAAAGCAATTGCAAAGAACTACAGACCAATAGCACTAACATCCGATATCATAATAATAATTTGAAAGGGTTCTAAGAAGCAAGATTGCTAACCACCTAGATACCCATCAATCACACAACAAAGGGCAACACGGGTTTAGAGCAGGTTGCTCTTGCCTGTCCCAGCTACTGGACCACTATGACAAGGTTCTGGATGCTATAGAGGATAAACAAAATGCATATGTAGTATACACCGACTTTGCGAAAGCCTTCGACTAGTGCGACCACGGTGTAATAGCACACAAAATGTGTGATAAAGGAATAACAGGAAAAGTTGGTAGATGGATCTATAACTTCCTAACAAATAGAAAACAAAGAGTAATAGTAAACAGAATAAAGTCTGAGGCAGCTACACTGAAAAGCTCTGTTCCACAAGGCACATTACTTGCTCCCATCCTATTCCTCATCCTCATATCTAACATAGAGATGTAAGCCATAGTTCTGTGTCTTTCTTTGCGGATGACACCTGAATTGCCATGACAGTGTCCTCCATCGAAGACACTGCAAGACTTCAAGTGGACATCAACCAAGCTTTCAAATGGGCCACTCAAAACAATATGAAGTTCAATGAAGAGAAATTTCAACTATGTACTCAGATATGGAGAACTTTACGAAATTTAAACTGTATCAGGGTATACAACAAATTCTAACCATACAATAGCGTGAAAAAGTAATGTGAAGGACCTGGGAGTGATAATGTCAGAGGATTTCATCTCCAAAGACCACAACAATGTATCTACCACATCTGCTAAGAAAAATGATAGGATGGATAATGAGAACCTTCAAAACTAAGGTTGCCAAGACCATGATTCTCTTCAAATCACTTGTTCTCTCTAGGCTGGAATACTGCTGTACGCTAACTGCCCCCTTCAAGGCAGGCGAAATTGCTGACCTGGAGAGTGTACAAAGAACTTTCACGGCTCACATAAGTATGATAAAGCACCTAAATTACTGGGAACG
This sequence comes from Cherax destructor, assembly GCA_009830355.1. Classification (NCBI taxonomy): domain Eukaryota; kingdom Metazoa; phylum Arthropoda; class Malacostraca; order Decapoda; family Parastacidae; genus Cherax; species Cherax destructor. The sequence goes on along the minus strand of WNWK01010594.1, from coordinate 48,782 downwards.
GTTGAAGTCCCTTGATTTGTATTCCCTGGAATGCAGGCAAGAGAGATATATGATAATACAGTAGACCGTTATATTACACAGATTTATTTGCCACATTTTGGTTTTTGCACTATTGAAAAATTGCGGCACAGTTTTATACAACACTTCATAAAATCAACTTAACACAGTTCCGTTTGTGGGCACGGAAAAAATTTCCCCAGCTCAAGCTGCTGCCTTGTTGTGGGTCAGCTGGGGAGACCTACCGCCACCCCCTGCCACCCGACACTCCTGCCACCTTTATCCCAGCCTTTGTGAATGCATGTCTATTTCCATTCTGTCTTAGAACAGAATTGTATTTTGATCTTTTAATTGCCATATCTTGTATCTGCCAAGCAATCATGGCACCCAGTAGGCATACGAGTGCTGCTGAAAGTGGCAAGAAAAGGTACATGTATAAGTGTTTAAGTCTTGGAGTTACAAAGAAAATAGAGATATTAGACAAGAGATAGCCTTAATGAAGCATCAGTTTGTACAATTAAAAAGAATGAGGTAAATATACTAGTTTGTGTGATGAATAACTGACTGACTGACTTATTTGACTGACAGTCTTACTTGACAGACTGACTTGACTTACTTAACTGACTTACTGACTGACTTACTCACTAAGTACTTAATACTAGAGAAATTGATTGGGTTTATTCTAGTTATATATTATATCAAATTACAATATGATTATACATACTATTAAAAAGACAATACTAGAGAAATTGGTTGAGTTTATTCTAGTTGTATATTTTATTTCAAGTTACAATATGTTGATGCTATACTAGTAAAATAACAATACTAGAGAAATTTATTGAGTTTCTTCTAGTTATATATTTTATTTCAAATTAACAAAATAATGATACAATACTAATTAATATGACAATATGATGATATGAAATTGCAACAAGTGTTAAGGAGGATGACAATATAAAACTGAGATTATCTTAAGTAAAATAACATTGGGTTAGAAAGTTTGTTACAGTATGAGTATTTAGTATAGGGTGAGTAGGTGATTTTTGAGAAGAGTCTTGAATTGATTTTCCGACAAGGTTAACTTAATATTTACTGGTAATGAATTCCAGATTCTGGGGCCCTTTATGTGCATAGAATTTTTACATTGGTTTGTATGGACTCGGGGTATGTCAAATAGTGATCTGTGTCTTGTGTCGTGGTCGTGGGACCTATTAAAGTTGTTGAGGAGAATTTTGAGCAGAGGGTTGATATTAACATGTAGAGTTTTATGTATGTAGAAGGCACATGAATAGGTATGAATATTTTTTACGGTGAGTAGTTTTAAAGTTTTGAATATAGGTGGAGTATGCTGTCTAGAGTGGGAATTTGTTATCATCCTGACTGCAGCCTTTTGCTGGGTTATGAGTGGTCTAAGGTGATTTAATGTTGTTGAGCCCCATGCACAGATTCCATAGGTGAGATAAGGGTAGATAAGACAATGATATAGTGCAATGAGAGCTGGTTGTGGCACATAGTAGCGTATCTTTGATAATATACCTACTGTCTGATTTACTGACTGACTCACTTAACTGATTTACTGACTTGACCGACTGACTTAAAGTTAGACTTTTTCACTGAAGAGGACCCTGACAAATCTAGAAGCAGTGCTCTGAAACTGTGTCTAGAGCAGCTGAGGTCTTACCATCAGCTGTATAATGTAGGGTAAAATAGAACAGAAATCCATTACAGAATTTATGCACACTCGAGTACAACCATCGACTTCAGTACCAGAACCTCTAGAACTATACACCTCAGCCAAGTAGGGCCACAGCATAACTCTCCACTCTCTTCACAATCATCAACAAACACCATCACCCACAATTTAAGGTAAGAAATACTATTATTTCTGTTGCATTCGTAGTCTTAATCAGTAAAAACAACATAATACATCACGACAGTGAACTACAATTACATATTCACTTTCATTTTTGTAAGATCTAGGGGTCTAAAAAAAAGTTGTTTGGCTTTTTTGGGGATCCCAGGAACTTAACCCTTTTTTTCCCATAAGTTCTTCAGTTTATCTAACATGGATTTTACTTAACACGGCATTTTCAGGAACGTAACTACCGTGTATAGTATAAGTCTGCTGTATACACTTGGAAAATCCTAGAGGGATTAGTACCAAACTTGCAGACGAAAATCACTCCCTAAGAAAGCAAAAGACTCGGCAGGCGATGCAACCTTCCCCCAATGAAAAGCAGGGGCACTACAAGTACATTGAGAGACAACACACAATAAGTGTCAGGGGCCCAAGACTGTTCACCTGCCTCTCAGCATACATAAGGGGGATTACCAATAGACATTGGCTGTACCTGACCAGCCGGGCTGTGGTTTGTACATCAGTTTGCGTGCAGCCAGCTGTAACAGTCTGGTTGATCAGACCCTGATCCACCACGAGGCCTGGTTTCAGACGGGGCCGCGGTGGCATTGACCCCGAAACCCTCTCCAGGTATGGGTTATTATCGAGGTTTTTGATATTTCCCCAACCACTTGTGGCCATATCCATCTTAAAGCCACTAAACTCAGGGTCAACATCACTTTCCTCTTAAACGGGGAGTGTTAATATGACATGACATCAGTGAATCCCTGATGTTTGCCAAACTGTTTGCTCTAGTTGGTGCTCAGTTGAACTAGTGCTCTCACCAGTTCAATGCCGACTTTGAGGTATATTTTCGTATAGTATTTATGGTTGTATTCTCATTTTCTTGGTCTCATTTGATAGAATGGAAGACATATTACAGAAATAGAGATGATTTTAATTGGTTTCACAATGAAAAGTACAGTGGACCCCCGAGTTTCGTAAACCCCGGAAATCGTACATTTATGTAAGTATAATATTGTAAGTGCTTGTGGAAAAGTATTTTTGGGGGTCTGAAATAGACTAACCTACGTGACATTTTTTCTTAAGGGGGTAAATTCATTCGGTAATGGCACTTGAGCAGACTTCAGGAGTAAAGTTTTTACGAAACTCGGGGTCCACTGTACCTTGAAATTGAGCTCAAAGTAGCGGAAATGTTCGATTTTGCCGATGTTCAATAGTAAACAAATGACGTCATTGTCCAATAAGTGTTCAACTAGCCATTCTAATATGCAGTCACGAATGGGTTGATGTTATTTATACAATTATTACAATAATGCAGTAGTCTGCATAACAGTAAATCTATTTTTTGTGAATAAAAATTCAAAATAGAAAGCACGAGTAATATAAGAGAGTCCTGGAGACGTGACTGATGAACAGAGAAAATGTTATTTTAGTGCCAGGAATGTCTGCATTGTTCATTCTGGACCCTATTTTGAAATTGGCATCTTTTTTACTTTGCGTGAAATTGGCCAAATTGCCAATTTCTGACCACTTTATTGGGTAGTTGAAATCAGTAAATGGGCGGTTTCTTGTACTCAATCGATAGAACAAATGGAGTTCTGAAGAAATAGCTATGAGTTTGGTCGACTAGAACAATGGAATTGGCCGAAAATAGGGCCCAAAGTGGGTGAAATTGCCAATGCGTAAATATTGCCGAGATCACTAACTTCGCAAGAGCGTAATTCTATACGTTTTCCATCAAATTTCGTACTTTTGGTGTCATTACCACCAGGAAAAGATTCTCATTTCATAAGAAAAAATATTTTTTTTGTTCGAAAATTTTGCAAGACAGAGAGACAATTTAGGATTGGGGGTCACGACAGTCACAGGGTTAACATAAAATAAGACATTTAATGTGCCCAAGAGAGATTATTATTACGTACTATTAGTATTATTACTATGCCGTTGAAACTAGATGGACACTCTTAGTGTTTTTATTGTGTACTTGCATGCCAGCACAGTGTGTAAGTATATTTAGGTACAGGTACACATAAGTATATTTATCAGAGTACATATAAAATATGCAGTAACTTTAAAACACTTGAAATTTTGGAAAGTTTCCAGACATAATAGATAGATGTGCTCACGGAGATGTAAACAACCCGGGTGGGGCGCACCATATTAGAAAGACAGGGGGAGCCGTATAGCGAGTTTTGGTCATAAATTGAAATAGCCATATTAGTGGAACTCCATAAGGCAAAACACCGTAAAGCGGGGCCCTACTGTATCAACATAATAATAATAAAAATAATAATACTAGGTAGTAGGTTGGTAGACAGCAACCGCCCAGGGAGGTACTACCGTCCTGCCAAGTGAGTGTGAAATGAAAGCCTCTAATTGTTTTACATGATGGTAGGATTGCTGGTGTCTTTTTCTGTCTCATAAAAATGCAAGATTTCAGGTACGTATGTCTTGCTACTTCTACTTACACTTAGGTCACACTACACATGCATGTACAAGCATATATATAAACACCCCTCTGGGTTTTCTTCTATTTTCTTACTAGTTCTTGTTTATTTCCTCTTATCTCCAAGGGGAAGTGGAACAGAATTCTTCCTCCGTAAGCCATGCGTGTCGTAGGAGGCGACTAAAATGCTGGGAGCAAGGGGCTAGTAACCCCTTCTCCTGTATACACTACTAAAGTTAAAAAGAGAAACTTTTGTATTTCTTTTTGAGCCACCCTGCTTTGGTAGGATATGGCCAGTTTGTTGAAAGAAGAAATAATAATAATAATAACAATAATAATAATAATAATAATAATAATAATTTATTTTGACATGATACATGGTTGTACAAAGGAATATAATAGTTGGGTGTACATGCCCCTTTGTATGCAGAGCATTTCGGGCAAACTTAAAATTAACAGTCTATTAGGTAAAGACTTGTGTGCAATGGTCGGTTCATATTTTTAGGAAAGGTTTTACCCACTAAGAGCTTTGTCAATCCTAATACAGTGGATCCCCGAATTACGTCATTATTTCGTTCCAGAATGCTGTTCAAGTGCCGTTACCGAACAAATTTATTCCCATAAGGAATAATGTAAATTAGATTAGTCCTTTTAGACCCCCAAAAATACACTTACAAAAGCACTTACAAAAATACACTTACATAAATTGTTCAAGTTTGGAGCAGTATGTAATCCGGGGGTCCACTCTACGTATTTGGATTGACAAAGCCCATAATAAATGTCCTAAGTGTTGCCCATGTGGCTTTACCCCACAGCTGGAAGTTTATTATAAATGAGCCCCTCATGTTCCCGATGCAGAAGTGCATATTTTGATGTTCAGAGTGCAGTATTGACAGATACAGTGGTACCTCTACTTACGAGCAGCTCCCAACTCGAACAATTATGTAAGTGTATTTTTGTAGGTGCTTTTTTAAGTGTATTTTTGGGGGTCTGAAATGGATTAATCTAATTTTCATTATTTCTTATGGGAAAAAATTCCTTCGGTATCGGCACTTGAATAGCCGTCTGGAACGAATTAAACTCGTAACTCGAGGTACCACTGTACATTGAATTTTTTTTAAATTTCAGATATTCTTCAATTATTGATTTTTTGTTTTCCTTCATACGTTATGGGTGATATACAAATAAGCATTTCCTACATGTAGCTTTTTTATATATTGTATAAGAAATGTGACTCATGTGAATGCAGTATGCATTGAGGAAGTTAGATCAAATATTTCTCATAATATTTTTTTAATTCTAGGGGATTTTGGGGCTGGCATTCTCAGCATTAGCTCAGCCTCAAGGAGTAGTTGTTCCTTGGTTTGATGGACTTGTTACTCAGAACCAGAACATTACTGCTAATGTTTTTACTCTTGAGCTGTGTGGACCATCTGTGAAGGAGGGCACATATCACCACTTTGGACGATTCTTTATTGGTTAGTTAGGTATCCCCATTAGAGGATACTCTGTGGTTTGCTTTATTTCTATTTTTTTTATTCCATATCACATTAATATCTTGACAATGAATTGAGATTACTTTTTTTAATAGCCCTATTGTCTTCCACCAAAGTAGGATAACACCAAAAAAGGAAACATTCAACATCATTCATTCAATAGCTGTCTTGTTAGAAATGCACAGTTATCACAATTCAAATGGCTCTCTAAATTGCAACATCACAACCCCCTTCTTCATATTGCAGTCACTGTACTTCCCACCTCCAAGACTCAAGTCCACCTTTCCAATTTTCCTGAATCCCATTGTAAACATTACCTTACCCACACTGTAACAGTATGTCAAGCAATAAAAATCATTTATTTTCACTCCAGCCTAACACACACAAGCCTGCTGGAAGGTCAAGCCCCTAGTACTCAAAAACTAATAATCCTTCCCTCCAGCTCTCAAACATGATATCTTCATCTCGAGCCTCCTCAAAACTGCATTGATTACATCCAGCAGGTGTGTGTGAATATGTTAGAGAGGAGTGAGTGGAGGCAAGTGGTTTTTAAGACTTGATGTGCTATGGGAGTGTGAAGTACAGTGCCTGCACTCTGAAGGAGGGGTGGGTATATATGCAGTTTGGAGGAGCATCTGAACTGTAGCATCAGTGTGCCTCTGGCAAGACAGTGATGGAGTGAGTGATGGTTTAAGCTTTTCTTTTTCAGGTTACCCTGCCTTGGTGGGAGATGACTGGTGTGTTAAAAAAGCAGTACAGTTGACCCTTGAACAATGTGGGGGTTAGGGGCGTCTACCCCCTGTGCAGTCGAAAATCTGTGTATAACTTTTACTTCTCAAAAACTTAACTACTAATGGCCTACTGTTGACCGGAAGCCCTACTGATAAAATAAACAGTCAATTAACACACATTTTGTACATTATATGTATTATATACTATTCTTACTATAAAGTAAATCATAAGGAAGAGAAAATAAATTTAAATTACTGTACTGTATTTATTGATACCATAAGTTCACATCATCTGTTTACAAGATAACTCGTCTCTCTGTCAGTATGTACCTACATCAATATTGTTCTGTATGATACAAAACACTAAATATTATATGTATTACTAACCCCCGGATTACGTAATTAATCAGTTCCAGAGGGCGCTACATAAACCGAATATTACTTAATCCGAATCTATTTTCCCCATAAGAAATAATGGAAATTCAATTAATCCGTTCCAGACACCCAAAAGTGTTAAAATAAATATTTTTACCACATTAACCCTTTAACTGTCCAAACGTAGATATACGTTTGTACGCGTACTGCTCCGAACGTAGATCAATGTTTTATTTTTCATTCCTTCAAATTTAGTGCGATAGGCCTGAGTCGCCTAGACATGAGAGAATGGGTCTGCGCCCTCAGTGTGCGCAGTATTAAAAAAATCCTGGGCCACTTAGTACCTTGTGGGAGCACCAGTTCAATTGAGCTCCAGCTAGAGCAAATAGTGTGGCAAACACTGGGGATTCACTGATGTCATGTTGCATTAACACTCCCCTTATAAGAGGAAAGTAAAAATAGGTTAGATAAATACATGAGTGGCTGTGGGTGGGTGTGAGTTGGACCTGACTAGCTTGTGCTACTAGGTCTGATGCCATGGTCCTTCCTTCAGAGGATGTGACCTGACTAGGTGGGTCATTGGTCTAAGCCAGTGGGTGACATGGACCTGCCTTGCATGGGCCAGTAGGCCTTTGCAGTGTTCCTTCTTTTTTATGTTCTTATGTATTCGGCAGGCTGGCTGGCTTTGGCTGTCTCTGGCTGTCTATATCTCTGTCTGTATCTGTCTATATCTGTCTATATCTCTGTCTATATCTCTGTCTATATCTATCTGTCCTATATCTCTGTCTATCTATATATATCTGTAATATCTCTCTCTCTGTCTCTTACATGTACACATAAGTACAGTTATTATACATAGTGTAAATTACCTAGGATAACCCAAAAATTCCAGGCAAAGTGCTATACAATGCTTGTAGATATAAGACATAATAAGCATGACTGGCAAGTAATACGCTTTGTCATTTCACTTCTGCATCGTGTATAATACCTGTTCGTTTACGAGCCGCACTCTAAGACTGAGACAAGCAGACGGAAAGACACACACACACAGGCAGACAGAAAGACAGATAAGCAGAGCTAGACAGATAGACAGACAGATAGATAGACAGATACAGACAGACAGATAGACAGACAGATAGACAGATACAGACAGTGAAAACAAAGCGAGGGTTCCCTGCTCACATTCATCAATGTCATTTGACTGTCAGTGTTATCTGACACTTGTCATAACACCATTCTTCAAGGAGTTTCATATTATACTCCAGGCACACATAGGCAGGCAGACAGAAAGACAGATAAGCAGAGCTAGACAGATAGATAGACAGACACATAGATAGACAGACACATAGGTAGACAGACACATAGATAGACAGACACATAGATAGACAGACATAGATAGACAGACATAGATAGACAGATACAAACAGTGAAAACAAAGTGAGGGTTCCCTGCACACATTCATTCATCAATGTCACTGCCTTATCAGTAGTTATCTGACAATTGTCATAACACCATTCTTCAAGGAGTTTCATATATACTCCAGGATGTCTAAAACATTGCTGGGACCTATAAATACTTCGTATATATTTATAGACAATAGTAAATGACCAAGGCAGGTACCTAATATTAGTGTTAGAACAAAGATTGGCTATGAAATCACAAGAACTATTATAAATTGTAATTATCAGAACATAAAAATTATATAAATTAAAATAAAAACTAGAATTTTTTTTTTAGCCTATCCTGTTTATAAAAATGCACTCTTCATTTTTTTTTTTTTTTTTTTTTCAAAATATTCGGAGCTGTACGCGAGTGAACGTAGATCTACGTGTGGACAGTTTAAGGGTTAAATTACACAGAAAAGAATGAGATATAAAGTACATAAAACAGGAATAACTTGACACTTACCTTTATTGAAGAGTTGTTGATGTGAGGAAGTTGGAAGGAGGGGAGAGGAAGGAGTAGTTGCTAGTGTTTAGAAGGGGAATCCCATTCCATTAACACTTCAGGTTCCAAGTTCTTTTCTGGGGTTACTTCCCTTCTTTTTCTTTTAATGCCACTAGGACCAGCTTGAGAGTCACTGGACCCCTCTCTCACAAAAAATCTCTCCAGGGAGCCTGTTTCGTCACAATTAAACACTTGTTGGGGTTTAAATCCTTCAGCTTCTACATAGCTTTTAAATTCATGAACATATTTTTCAGCCGCACATTTGTCTGAACTGGCTGCCTCACCATGCCTTATCACACTGTGTATGCCACTACGCTTCTTAAATCTGTCAAGCCAGCCTTTGCTGGCTTAAAATTCGCTTACTTCAGCACTCGTTGCAGGCATTTTCTTGACGAGATCACCATGCAACTGCCTTGCTTTTTCAGATAATATTGCCTGAGTAACACTATCTCCTGCTAATTCTTTCTCATTGATCCACACCAACAACAAAGTTTCCACATTTTCCAGTATTTGCGATCTCTGTTTTGTGATCATATTTGCACGTTTCGCAATAACAGCTTCCTTGATTTTATTTCCCTTGGCCACGATGGTAGCGATGGTTGTATAGGCTTTGCCATACAGCCTGGCCAGCTCAGCGACACGTACTCCACTTTCATATTTTGCAATGATCTCCTTTTTCAGTTCTACCATATTTCTGAGCCTCTTTACCACAGGGCTGGCACTAGGAGCATTCTTTGGGCCCATGGTGGCTTATTTAGCAGTTGCAAGCACTAAAACAATGGAATAATGACAAAATGTATGGTATGAATGCGTGGGTGGCTGTCACTCGCTGGTAAACAATGGCACACTGACTCTGGATGGAGTGTTGGGCCGTCCAAGCCATGCGTACTCATCCAGGACGAATTACTTATTCCGAGCGGATCTACTTATACCGAACCAATATTTTTACGGAAAAATGTTACTTATTCCGAATTTTACGTAATCCGGGGGTCCACGGAGGTTCGGTCATAATCCGTTCCAGGAGCTAGACCTTAACTCGAACTGTTTGAAAGTCGAACCCTTATTTCCCATAAGAAATAATGTACAGTGGACCCTCGGTTAACGAAATTAATCCGTTCCAGGAGCTATTACTTAATCTGAATCTTTCGTAATCTGAACCATTATTTCCCATAAGAAATAATGTAAATACAATTAATCCGTTCCACAAAAAAATATTCACAATAAATATAATATAAATAACATTTACTTACCTTTATTGAAGAGACTTGCAGGCATCTGGAAGATAGGGATGATGACAGGGGCAGGGTGTTAGTGGTTGGAAGGGGAGTCCCCCTCCAAAAGGACTTCAGGTAACAAGTCCCTCTCTGGGGTTACTTCCCTTCTTGGTCTTTTAATGCCACTAGGACCAGCTTGAGAGTCACTAGAACTCTTCTTAGAAAAATAACTGTCCAGAGTCCTCTGTTTCTGGCGACTCTTTAATAATAATAATAATAATAATAATTAATAATATAATGATTAATGATTATTAAATTTATTATTATTATTAAAGAGTTGCCAGAAACAGAGGACTCTGGACAGTTATTTTTCTAAGAAGAGTTCTAGTGACTCTCAAGCTGAAGTGCAACATGGCTCTGTCACTGAAGTGGTTGCACAGAAGGCTCATTTCAGCTTGCTCAGGGTGGTGTCTTTCAACAAATGTCTGCACCTTATTCCACATTGAACAAATTTCCTTAATCTCTGAAGAAGGCACCTCCTTCACTCTCTTTTCCTCCTCCTGTGAAGCAATAACCTCAGCTGTGGTCTGTTGCTGTTCCAGATGAAGCTCTTGCAGCTCTTCAGTTGTTAGCTCTATCCTGTGCTCCTCCACCAACTCTTCCACATCCTCACCACTCACCTCCAACCCCAGGCTGTTCCCCAATGCCACAATATCTTCCACAACATCTTCCACAACAGGCACAGGGTCGTCAGGGTCAGCCTCAAATCCTTCAAAATCCCTCTTTTCAACACAATCCGGCCACAGTGGTCTCCAAGCAAAGTTCAAAGTCCTGGAAGTCACTCCCTCCCAAGCCTTACCTATAAGGCCTAAGCAATGCACGATATTGAAGTGATCTTTCCAGAACTCTCTTAGGGTCAATGCAGAGTTATTGGTCATATTAAAGCACCTCTGAAACACTGCTTTGGTGTACAGTTTCTTGAAGTTTGCAATGACCTGCTGGTCCATGGGCTGGATGAGAGGAGTGGTGTTAGGAGGCAAGAACTTCACTGTGATGAAACTGAACTCATCAGGCAACAACTCTTCCAAGTTGTGAGGATGAGCAGGAGCATTGTCCAGTACCAGGAGGCACTTGAGTCCCAATTTCTTTTCCAGGAGGTATTTCTTCACACTAGGGTCAAACACTCCAGTCAACCATTCCTTAAAAATCTCCGTAGTGACCCATACCTTGGTGTTAGCCTTCCAATGCACACACAAATCATTCTTGTCAACACTGTGTTTCTTGAAGGCTCTGGGATTTTCTGAGTGATACACCAGTAAAGGCTTCACTTTAAAATCACCAATGGCATTGGCACATATCATAAAAGTTAGCCTGTCTTTCATAGTCTTGTGTCCTGGCTGTGCCTTTTCCTTCTGAGTAATGAAGGGTCTGTTGGGCATTTTCTTCCAAAACAGGCCTGTTTCATCACAATTAAACACTTGTTGGGGAGGAATTCTTCAGCCTCTACGAACCCCTTAAATTCACTCAACAAATTTTTCAGCTGCACGTTTGTCTGAGCTGGCTGCCTCACCATGTCTCACAACACTGTGTATGCCACTACGTTTCTTAAACCTCTCAAACCAGCCTTTGCTGGCTTTAAAATCACTCACATCACCACTGGTTCCAGGCATTGTCTTGACAAGATCTGCGTGCAACTTCCTTGCCTTTTCACAAATTATCGCCATGGAAATACTATCACCCGCTATCTGTTTTTCATTGATCCACACCATCAGTAACTTCTCAACCTCATCCACTATTTTCGATCTATTTTTCGTTAACAAATTAACCCCTTTTGCAACATTAGCTTCCTTGATCTCATTTCTCTGCCAGGATAGTGCCGATAGTAGATGCACTTTTCTTGTACATCCTGGCAAGATCACTCAGACGTACGCCACTCTCATATTTTTCAACAATCTCCTTTTTCAGTTCGATGGTGTTCCTCACTCTCTTTACCACTGGGGTGCCACTATGAAGCTTCTTTGGACTCATGGTGACTTATTTCACTGTGACAATCACTAAACCACCAAAAAAGACACCAAATGTATTGTGAATGTTTGAAAAAGCGCTGGGTAATGTTCTCTCAATGGTAAACAATGCTACACTGGCGTCTTGCGCAGGCGCAGGCCAGGCGCGGAGCAGGCGGACAGGTCTAATACGTTTGGCTAACTGAGTTTTTTTTCGCTGTGCGATACCGAAAAAAGCTTTCGGTAACCGATTTTTTTGTTAACTAAACCTTTCGTTAACTGAGGGTCCACTGTAAATACAATTAATCCGTTTTCTCCCAAAAATATTCACCAAAAATTCATTTTTTTAAAGAATAAATACTATAGTTTTACATACAGAAAACAATGAGAAATAAATATAAAGCACTAATTATAATGGACAAATGAACAGTTAAATCAGTTTTACCTTTATTGAAGACTTTTGTTGGCGTATGAGAGAGTCGGGAGAGTTTGTTTGGAGGCAGGACAAGATAGTCCTTCAATATGACAATAATATCAACTCTACAGCTTATTTATCTAGCACAATTCATCTTTTTTTTTTTTCAACAAGTCGGCCGTCTCCCACCGAGGTAGGGTGACCCAAAAAGAAAGAAAATCCCCAAAAAGAAAATACTTTCATCATCATTCAACACATTCACCACACTCATACATAATCACTGTCTTTGCAGAGGCGCTCAGATACGACAGCTGAGAATAGTCCCTCCCAGCTGTCACTATCCCAGACCTCTCCTTTAAAGTGCAGGCATTGTACTTCCCATTTCCAGGACTCAAGTCCAACTAAATTAATTAACTGGTTTCCCTGAATCCCTTCACAAAATGTTACCCTGCTCACACTCCAACAGATCGTCATGTCCCAAAAACCATTCGTCTCCATTCACTCCTATCTAACACGCTCACACATGCTTGCTGGAAGTCCAAGCCCTTGCCCACAAAACCTCCTTTACCCCTCCCTCCAACCTTTTCTAGGACGACCCCTACCCCGCCTTCCTTCCCCTACAGATTTATACGCTCTCCAAGTCATTCTACTTTGATCCATTCTCTCTAAATGACCTCTGACAAATACTTTTAGTAACTCCACACCTTCTCCTAATTTCCACATTCCGAATTTTCTGCATAATATTTACACCACACATTGCCCTTAGACAGGACATCTCCACTGCCTCCAGCCTCCTCCTCGCTGCAGCATTTGCAACCCATGCTTCACACCCATATAAGAGTGTTGGTACCACTATACTTTCGTACATTCCCATCTTTGGCTCCATGGATAACGTTTTTTGTCTCCACAGATACCTCAACGCACCACTCACCTTTTTTCCTCCGTCAATTCTATGGTTAACCTCATCCTTCATAAACCCATCCGCTGACACGTCAACTCCCAAATATCTGAAAACATTTACTTCTTCCATAATCCCTCTCTCCAATTTGATATCCAATTTTTCTTTATTTAAATCGTTTGATACCCTCATCACCTTACTCTTATCTATGTTCACTTTCAACTTTCTACCTTTACACACTCTCCCAAAATCATCCACTAACCTTTGCAACTTTTCTTTAGAATCTCCCATAAGCACAGTATCATCAGCAAAAAGTAACTGTGTCAACTCCCATTTTGCATTTAATTCCCCATAATTTAATCCCACCCCTCTCCCCAACACCCTAGCATTTACTTCTTTTACAACCCCATCTATAAATATATTAAACAAACATGGTGACATTACACATCCCTGTCTAAGACCTACTTTTACCGGGAAGTAATCTCCCTCTCTCCTACACACCCTAACCTGAGCCTCACTATTCTCATAAAAACTCTTTACAGCCTTCAGTAACTTACTACCTATTCCATACACTTGCAACATTTGCCACATTGCTCCCCTATCCACTCTATCATATGCCTTTTCTAAATCCATAAATGCAATGAAAACTTCTCTACCTTTATCTAAATACTGTTCACATATATGCTTCACTGTAAACACTTGATCTACACATCCCCTACCTACTCTAAAGCCTCCTTGCTCATCTGCAATCCTACTCTCTGTCTTATCTCTAATTCTTTCAATAATAACCCTGCCATACAATTTACCTGGTATACTCAGTAAACTTATTCCCCTATAATTTTTACACTCTCTTTTATCCCCCTTCCCTTTATATAAAGGAACTATACATGCTCTCTGCCAATCCCTAGGTACCTTCCCCTCTTTCATACATTTATTAAACAAAAATATCAACCACTCCAGCACTATATCCCCCCCTGCTTTTAACATTTCTGTCATGATCCCGTCAGTTCCAGCTGCTTTACCCCCTTTCATTCTACGTAATGCCTCACACCTCCCCACAATCACATCCTGCTCTTCTTCACTCCTAAACGATGTTGTACCTCCCTGGCCAGTACATGAAATTACCGCCTCCCTTTTTCATCGACATTTAAAAATTCCTCAAAATATTCCCGCCATCTACCCAATACCTCCAGCTCCCCATCTACTAACTCCCTACTCTGTTTTTAACTGACAAATCAATTGTTCCCTAGGCTTTCTTACCTTGTTTATCTCACTCCAAAATTTTTTCTTGTTTTCAGCAAAATTTCTTGACAGAGCCTCTCCCATTCTTTCATCTGCTCTTCTTTTGCACTCTCTCACCACTCTCTTCACCTTTCTTTTACTCTCCATATACTCTGCTCTTCTATTAACACTTCTGTTTTGTAAAAACCTCTCATAAGCTACCTTTTTCTCTTTTATCACACCCTTTACTTCTTCATTCCACCACTCACTCCTCTTTCCTCCTGCACCCACCCTCCTATAGCTACAAACTTCTGCCCCACATTCTAATACTGCATTTTTAAAACTATCCCAACTATCTTCAATCCCCCCACTACTCATACTTGCACTAGCCCACCTTTCTGCCAATAGTTACTTATATCTCACCCTAACTTCCTCCTCCCTTAGTTTATACACTTTTACCTCTCTCTTACTTGCTGTTGCCATTTTCTTTTTGTCCCATCTACCTTTTACTCTAACTGTAGCTGCAACCAAATAATGATCCGATATATCCGTTGCCCCTCTATATATGTGTACATCCTGAAGCCTACCTATCAACCTTTTTTCCACCAATACATAATCCAACAAACTACTTTCCTTACGTGCTATATCATACCTTGTATATTTATTTATCCTCTTTTTCATAAAATATGTATTACTTATTACCAAACCTCTTTCTACACATAGCTCAATTAATGGTTCTCCATTTACATTTACCCCTGGCACCCCAAAATTACCTATTAGTCCCTCCACAACATTTTTACCCACTTTAGCATTAAGATCCCCAACCACAATTACTCTCTCACTTGGTTCAAAACTCCCCACACACTCACTCAACATTTCCCAAAATCTCTCTCTCTCCTCTACACTTCTCTCTTCTCCAGGTGCATAAACACTTACTATAACCCACTTTCCACATCCAACCTTTATTTTACTCCACATAATCCTTGAATTTATACATTTATATTCCCTCTTTACCTGCCATAACTGATTATTCAACATTATTGCCACTCCTTCTTTAGCTCTAAACTCTATTTGAAACCCCTGACCTAATCCCATTTATTTCTCCCCACTGAAACTCTCCTATTCCCTTCAGCTTTGTCTCACTTAAAGCCAGGACATCCAGCTTCTTTTCATTCATAACATCTACAATCATCTCTTTCTTATCATTCGCACAACATCCACGCACATTCAAACATCCCACTTTGACGGTTTTCTTCTTTTTTCTTTTTAGTAAGCTATACAGGAAAAGGGGTTACTAGCCCATTGTTCCCAGCATTTTAGTTGACTTTTACAACACGCATGGCTTACGGAGGAAAGATTCTTATTCCACTTCCCCATGGATATGAAAGGAAAAGCAATAAGAACAATAACTATTAAGATAAAATCAAAGAAAACTCAGATGAGTGTGATTACATAAACGTGTACATGTTTGCGTAGCGTGACCTAAGTGTAAGTAGAAGTAGCAAGACGTACCTGAAATCTTGCACTTAGATTATCAAACTTTTAAATAGAATTTCTACTGCAATTAAAATTTATGGGAAAAGTAAGAGAAAATTTATGATTTTTATTTGAGCAACCTTACTCATAGGTATATTTTATCTAAAAATACAGTTTTGAGACAGAAAAAAGACACCAGCAATCCTACCATCATGTAAAACAAATACAGGCTTTCGTTTTACACTCACTTGGCAGGACGGTAGTACCTCCCTGGGTGGTTGCTGACTACCAACCTACTACAATTACAATTCATCTAATATGACATAATAAACAATATTAATAACATAGAAACATGATATAAACTCTAGAATGAATAAAACATGTCATTACGAATGTAAGGACTGGTGGTAGTGTGTTGTTGTTGTTGGGTTTATAAGGGCCACTGACCATAAGCCGTGGTGGGTGGCAGCAGTATTACCTACACTTGCAAGTAATCTTAGCTCATCTATCTTATTTCTTAGACTCCTACTATTTGTATAGTAAAATTTAAGGGAGCTAGTCACTCGTTTCCCTCTACTATCTCTCTCTGTTTGTTGATCAATTGCTGTGCCTTTACAAGCAACTTTATTTTGAATATTGTCTTTTAAACATATCCCTGAGGTATCCTGGTAGTATCTGCTGTTTCCAACCCTAATACTACAGCCTGATTGTTTCCCACAAACACCCATACCTCTATAATCTATCAGTTTAAAGTCCTAGACAAGTCTCCAATGACCCCCTCAATCGAATCGGCTAATGCAACCACTCCAGCCCCAGAGAGATGAACCCCATCCCTTGCATACATATCACGTTTGCCATAGAATTTGTCCCAGTTATCAATGAATGGAATTGCAAGTTCCTTGCAGTACCTGTCTAGCCAGCAATTTATACCAATTGCTCTAGACATCCATTCATTGCCCACTCCCTTTCAAGGCAAAATGCTACATATGATTGGGATCCCTCCCTTAGACCTAACTACTTCTATGGCTGACCTGTACTTATCTAGTAGCTCCTGTCTTCTGCCCTTCCCAATGTCATTTCCACCAGCACTAAGACAGTTAATGGGCTTGTTCCCATTACCTGACACATTATTATCCAACCTACTGACTATGTCACCAACACCAGCTCCTAGGCACACCCTCTGTCTGACCTTCCTATCTCTGTTACAAAAAGCACGGTCCATATATCTTACCTGAGAGTCTCCCACAATCAGAATATTCTTACCTATCACAACACCTGAAACCAATACTCTTTGCTGACGACACGACTTATGTCATCTCCCACCCAAATCTTGAAACACTCGACACCATTGTTAACGATGAATTACTAAAAATATCTACATGGATGACAGCCAACAAACTTACACTCAACACTGATAAGACCTTCTATATTATGTTTGGTAACAGAGCAGGCGATGCACAATTAAACATTAAGATCAACACTACTCCTATTGCTAAACATAATGAAGGCAAATTCCTGGGCCTTCACCTCGACAGTAACCTGAAATTCAGCACTCATATCCAACACATAACAAAGAAAGTGTCCAAAACTGTGGGGATCCTCTCTAAGATACGTTACTATGTACCACAATCAGCCCTACTCACACTATACTATTCACTCATCTGTCCCTACCTCACATATGCCATTTGTGCTTGGGGATCAACAGCAGCAAGACACCTAAAATCAATAATAACCCAAAAAAAGCCGCAGTAAGAATTATCACGCAATCCAACGCTAGGCAACCCCCCCACTCTTCAAAGACCTAAACTTACTCACTGTTCAGAACATCCACACTTACTACTTTGCAATCTACATTTATAGAACCATAAATACCAACTTTAACCCTGAACTAAAACTCTTTCTTGACAGTTGTGACAGGACCCATAGACATAATACCAGACACAAACATCTCTTTGACATTCACCGTGTCTGACTAAATCTATACAAAAATTCAATGTACATAAAAGGGCCTAAAATCTGGAACTCCCTGCCTGAAAACTCTAGAACTGCAGACACAACCTCCATTTTCAAAGGCACAGTTAAAAAACATCTTATCTCACTTACCGGTAGCTAACCACATGAAAATGACTTATTTTGCACATATCCACAACAAAATTACACTTATTGATATCTGTGATTTTCCCTTAATTTGCAAATGACTGTAACCAAGATTCTAATACAACTATTGCTTCATAATTCTTAAGCTAGTCATAAGTTTACCTAAGACACTCCAATATAGAAACTGTATCATGCCAACATGTCACCATTTCCATTAGTAAACTAATTGTTAAATTCTTTAATTTTTTTACTACCTCAATTTTGTAAACCTAGTTAATCACTACAATTACCTAACCTTAATACCAGTATAATCATTGTATACTGTAAGTTTGCTGCTATGGGACGAAATTCATAAGGCGTTTAGATATGAAAATGTTGTGTTAATGGGAGATTTTAACTTTAGACAAATTGATTGGAACAAGTGACAGGTAATCTTGAGTCTAGTGACTTTCTTGATACGGTTCAGGATTGTTTTTTAAAACAGTTTGTGACAGAACCAACTAGAGGTAGCAACTTGCTTGATTTGGTTCTTGCCATCAAAGAATCACTAATTAATAATCTTGAGGTTAATGAAGAGCTTGGGGAAAGCGATCACAAATCACTTAGTTTCAATATATCATGGAATTACCCAGGTAACTGCAATCAGGTCTCTGTTCCAGACTTTCGCTTAGCCGACTTCATGGGGCTGAGAAATTACCTAGGTGGGCTAAATTGGGATGACCTGACTATGGGTCAGGTAGGTGGTTTTGGTTGCCAATATGACGTTTTCCAGAGCGTAGTTCTAGCTGCCCAGACAACTTTTGTTCCGAGTAGGGAAATTAGATCTAACAAAAATGATCCTAAATGGATGAACAATAGATTAAAACATCTCATTGGTCAAAAGAGAGGCATATATAAATGTCTCAAAAGAGGGGATGGACAGATAAGAAATCAATATTTTCAATTAACCTTTTGAGGGTCGGTCCCGTACTAGTACGTCATTGCAGCCAGGGTCGGTCACGTACTTGTACGCCTAAATTCTAGTGCCTTCAAATCTGGTGGAAGAAAGATGGCAGGCCTACATATGAAAGAATGGGTCTGCGTGGTCAGTGTGTGCAGTATAAAAAAAATCTTGAAGCACGCAGTGCATAATGAGAAAAAAAAAACTCCGACCGTTTTTTTGGTTTAAAACAGCAACTTTCGGGTGTATTTTCGTATGGTATTTGTGGTTGTATTCTGGTTTTCTTGGTCCCATTCGATAGAATGGAAGATATATTACAGAAATGGTGATGATTTTGATTGGTGTTACGATGACAAGTACCTTGAAACTGAGCGCAAAGTAGCGAAAATGTTCGATTTTTGTCGATGTTCAAGAGTAAACAAATCACGCCATGCGTCCAGTACACATCAACTGGCATGTCTAATATTCTTGCACAAGTGCACTGATATTATTTATACCGTTTCTACAATGATGCAGTAGTATACATAACAGTAAATCTTCTATTTTTTTGTGAGAATAAAAATTCAAAATGGAAAGCAAAAGTAATGTAAGAGGGGCCTGGAGACGTGACTAATGAACAGAGAAGATGTTATTTTAGTGCCAGGAATGTCTGCCTTGTTTATTCTGGACCCTATTTTGAAATTGGCATCGTTTGAAATTTGTGTGAAATTGGCCAAATTGCCATTTTCTGACCACTATTTTGGGTAGTTGAAATTGGTAAATAGGCGGTTTCTTGTACTCAATCGATAGAAGAAATGGAGTTCTAGCGAAATAGCTATAATTTTAGTAGACTGAAACATTGGAATTTGCCGAAAATAGGGCTCAAAGTGGGCGAAATCACCGATGCGTAAATGTCATCAACACCGCTAACTTCGCGAGAGCATAACTCCATTAGTTTTCCATCAAATTTCATAATATTTGTGGCTTTATGATCGGAAAAATATTCTCTATTATTTCGTAAGAAAAAATAATTTATTTTTTTCTGAAAATTTTTCGACCCTGAGAACAGTTCAGTTTGGGAGAGGGCCACTCGACCCTCAAAGGGTTAAAGAGAGAAATAAAAAAAAGGAATAAGAAAAGCAAAAAGGGATTATGAGGCTAAGGTCGCAAGGGATTCGAAGACTAACCCAAAAGGGTTCTTTCAGGTATACAGAAGTAAGATTAGGGACAAGATAGGCCCACTTAAGAGTAACTCAGGACAGATCACGGACAGTGATAAGGATATGTGTGAAATTTTCAATACTTACTTCCTCACAGTTTTTACTCAGGAAGATACTAGCGGAATTCCAGTAATATTAAATTATGTTGAACAGGACGATAATAGACTATGCTCGATTGGGGTAACTAGTGACATAGTCTTCAGACAAATAGAGAAATTAAAACCTAACAAATCCCCAGGCCCTGATGAACTGTTTGCAAGTGTTTTAAAGGAATGTAAAGGGGAACTTAGCAAACCTTTGGCAAATCTTTTCAATATATCACTACAAACTGGCATAGTGCCAGACAAGTGGAAAATGGCAAATGTAATACCTATTTACAAGGCAGGTGACAGGTCCTTAGCTTTGAACTATAGAGCAATAAGCCTTACCTCCATAGTTGGTAAATTTATGGAATCAATAATTGCCGAGGCAATTCGTAGCCATCTTGAAAGGCATAAATTGATTAATGAATCTCAACACGGTTTTACTAAGGGGCGTTATTGGAATGTTTCCCTGAATTAATGTACCAGGACTTTGTATTTATTTCTAGAACATTGCAAGCTCCTGATGATGTGTTGATTGAAACACGAAAGGCCCAGAACTATCGTTTAACTCCCCCTTGAGTTAGGATTTAATATTATTTGTCTTTTTTTCGTTATCATGGAGAGTAATTTATGCAAGAGTTCCTGTCTTACGAATTTACTAACTTTTTTCACTAAGGTGTTTGAGGAGGTAGATCATGGTAATGAATATGATATTGTGTATATGGACTTCAGTAAGGCTTTCGATAGAGTTCCACATCAGAGGCTATTGAGGAAACTTAAGGCACACGGAATAGGAGGAGAAATTTTTTCCTGGGTAGAGGCATGGTTGACAAATAGGCAGCAGAGAGTTTGCTTAAATGGGGAGAAATCAGAATAGGGGCACGTCTCAAGCGGTGTCCCACAGGGGTCAGTTTTGGGCCCCCTGTTGTTTACAATTTACATAAACGACATAGATGAGGGAATAAATAGCAACATAAGCAAATTTGCTGATGACACCAAAATAGGCCATCCAATTCATTCTAATGAGGACATTAGAGCACTCCAGGATGATTTAAATAGACTGATGCAGCGGTCGGAGAAGTGGCAGATGCAGTTTAATGTAGACAAATGCAAAGTTCTAAATGTTGGGCAGGACAATAACCATGCCACATATAAACTGAATAATGTAGATCTTAATACTTGTGATTGCGAGAAGGATTTAGGAGTTCTGGTTAGCAGTAATCTGAAACCAAGACAACAGTGCATAAGTGTTCGCAATAAAGCTAACAGAATCCTTGGCTTCATATCAAGAAGTATAAATAATAGAAGTCCTCAGGTTGTTCTTCAACTCTATATATCTTTGGTTAGGCCTCATTTAGATTATGCTGCACAGTTTTGGTCACCGTATTACAGAATGGTTATAAATGCACTGGAAAACGTACAGAGGAGGATGACAAAGTTGATCCCATGTATCAGAAATCTTCCCTATGAAGATAGACTGAGGGCCCTGAATCTGTACTCTCTAGAAAGGCGTAGAATTAGGGGAGATATGATTGAGGTGTATAAATGGAAAACAGGAATAAATAAAGGGGATGTAAATAGCATGCTGAAAATATCCAGCCAAGACAGGACTCGCAGCAATGGTTTCAAGTTGGAAAAGTTAAGATTCAGGAAGGATATAGGAAAGCAATGGTTTGGTAATAGAGTTGTGGATGAGTGGAACAAACTCCCGAGTACCGTCATAGAAGCTAAGATGATGTGTAGTTTTAAAAATAGGTTAGATAAATGCATGAGTGGGTGTGGGTGGGTGTGAGTTGGACCTGACTAGCTTGTGCTACTAGGTCAGATGCCGTACTAATTCCTTAAGTGGAAGTGACCTGACTACCTGGAGTTTATAAATTAGACACATATGCAACACTTGGGTATCTTTATTGAGGAAACGTTTCGCCACACAGTGGCTTCATCAGTCCATACAAAGGAGAATCGTGAAGAACAGGAGGAGTTTGAGGTGGTCAGTCCCTCAATCTTGAGTCGATGTTGTCAGTCCATCAATCTTGAATAGAATACAGCATATGTGCGTAGAGGAAGCTTATATACTGTAGACAGGAGAGGTGCAGCAGTTGTAGGAGGTGTCACATTTGTCCTATGTTGAAGTAGGTCGTGCCCAAGGAATAGGCAAGCAAAGAAATCCCTGTATTAAGATACCAAGATGTTGCAGTGTCAGACAGGATGTAAATGAATGGTTCAGAGAACCGACGAGTTGGTAAATTAGACACATATGCAACACTTGGGTATCTTTATTTACCAACTCGTCAGTTCTATGAACCATTCATTTACTACCTGGAGTTTACCTGGAAAGGGTTAACTCCAGGTGGTGAGGTCTAAGCAGGGAAGTGATGGACTTGCCTTGCATGGGTCAGTAGGCCTGCTGCAGTGTTCCTTTTTTCTTATGTTCTTATAACGCTAATATCAACTCTATGGCTTATTTATTTATCACAATTCATCTAATATGACATACTTAATAAACAATATAAATAACATAGAAACCTGATATATACTCTAGAATGAATAAAATATGCATTCATTATGTGACAAGTGGTGGCAGCCATTCGCACTCCCACATTGTTGTGGTATTCACTGTGCCATTTAGTGGCGGCATTCTGAAACTCACTTGTTATTATAGTATTACAGTATTATTATAGTATTATTATACAGTGGTACCCCGAGTTTCGAACTGCTCCCAACTGGACCTAAGGTTTTCTACACATATGCTGCTATGTATGATAATCTATGTAACTGTATTTGTGTATACCTGAATAAACTTACTTACTTACTTATTGTAAGTGCTTTTGTAAGTGTATTTTTGGGGGTCTGACATGGACTAATCTAATTTACATTAATCCTTATGGGAAGAAATTCGTTCGGTAACAGCACTTGAACAGCATTCTGGAACGAAGAAAGTTCGAAACTCGGGATACCGCTGTATTATTATACATATATTATTATTATATTATATACTACAGTATTATTATTACGTATTACAGTGGTCCCTCGGTTTTCGCCGAAAATTCGTTCCAGAAGGTTAGTCTATTTCAGACCCCCAAAAATACACTTGCAACAGTACTTACGAAAATACACTTACATAAATGTTCGAGTTTGGAGATGCACGAAAACCGAGGGACCACTGTATTATTATAATGGGGAAGCGCTAAACCCGTAGGATTATACAGCGCCTGTGGGGGGAGGGGATGGAAGGTATTCAGGCTTAATTTAGGGAGTTGGAGCACAGATACAATTCCCTAGATCAAGAGCCCCTCACCAGCATCAAGGAACCTCTTTTGAGGGGCAAGCTCGCAACCTGAATTTTGGCTCGTATCCAGGAGCAAAAAATCAACTGAGCGACGGCTCGTATCCTGAAAAACTCGCATGGTGGGGCACTCGTAAGCAGAGGTTCCACTGTAAATTCAAATTCAAATTCAACTTTATTTCTGGTAATATTACAAAGTGGGGTGTACTTATATTATTTATACATTTTATGAAGTAGATATTACAAGATGGCCAATAATATGCCTAGGTATGCCTAGGCTTTTCAGGCAGTCTTATGGTAGGTCTTACTCAATAGTGACACAATGATTATACTGATATTAAGGTTAGGTAATTGAAGTGATTAACTAGGTTTACAAAATTGAGGTACTGAGATTCAAACATTTAAGAATTTAACAATTAGTTTATATATAAATGGTAAAGGTGATGTATTGGCATAAAACCGTTTCTGTATTGGAGTGTCTTAGGCAAACTTATGACTAGCTTAAGAATTATGAAGCAATAGTTGTATTAGAATTTTGGTTAGTCATGTGCAAATTAAGGGCAATCACAGATATCAATAAGTGTATTTTGCTGTGGATATGTGCAAGATAAAGTAGTTTTCATGTGGTTAGCTACCGGTTGGGTGCGTAAATGAGAAAAGATGTTTTTTAACGGTGCTTTTGAAAATGGAGGTTGTGTCTACAGTTCTAGAGTTTTCAGGCAGGGAGTTCCAGATTTTAGGCCCTTTTATGCGCATTGAATTTTTGTATAGATTTAGTCGGACACGGGGAATGTCAAAGAGATGTTTGTGTCTGGTATTATGTCTATGGGTCCTGTCACAACTGTCGAGAAAGTGTTTTAGCTCAGGGTTAAAGTTGGAATTTATGGTTCTATAAATGTAGATTGCAGAGTAGTAAGTATGGATGTTCTGAACAGTGAATAGGTTTAGGTCTTTGAAGAGTGGCGGGGTGTGCTGCCTAGCGTTGGATTGCGTGATAATTCTTACTGCGGCTTTTTGTTCGGTTATTATTGGCTTCAGGTGGGTAATTGCTGTTGATCCCCATGCACAAATGGCATATGTGAGGTAGGGATAGATGAGTAAATAGTATAGTGTGAGTAGGGCTGATTGTGGTACATAATACTGTATCTTAGAGAGGATCCTCACAGTTTTGGACACTTTCTTTGTTATGTGTTGGATATGGGTGCTGAATTTCAGGCTGCTGTCAAGGTGAAGGCCCAGGAATTTGCCCTCATTATGTTTAGCAATAGGAGTAGTGTTGATCTTAATGTTTAATTGTGCATCACCTGCTCTGTTGCCAAACATAATATAGAAGGTCTTATCAGTGTTGAGTGTAAGTTTATTGGCTGTCATTCATGTTGATATTATTAATTCGTCGTTAACAATGGTGTTGAGTGTGGCAAGATTTGGGTGGGAGATGACATAAGTTGTATCGTCAGCAAAGAGTATTGGTTTCAGGTGTTGTGATACATTGGGAAGATCATTGATGTATAAGAGGAAGAGCAGGGGACCAAGGACACTTCCCTGCGGTACTCTGGTGTCAAGTGGTCGTGTCGTGGAGGATGTGTCTTTAACCCTTTGACTGTTTCGGTCGTATATATACGTCTTACGAGCCACTGTTTCGGACGTATCAATACGCCTAAATTCTAGCGGCTTCAAATCAAATGGGAGAAAGCTGGTAGGCCCACATATGAGAGAATGGGTCTGTGTGGTCAGTGTGCGCAGTATAAAAAAAATCTTGCAGCACGCAGTACATAATGAGAGAAAAAAAACTCCGACCATTTTTTTGGATTAAAACACCGACTTTGAGGTGTATTTTCGTATAGTATGTATGGTTGTATTCTGTTTTTTATGGTATCATTTGATAGAATGGACAACATACTACAGAAATATAGATGATTTTGATTAGTGTTATGATGAAAACGACCTTGAAATTGAGCTCAAAGTAGGAGAAATGTTCGATTTTTGCAAATGTTCAAGAGTAAACAAATCACGCCATGCGTTCAATACACATCAATTGGTGAGTCTAATATTCTTTCACAAGTGCACTGATATTATTTATACCATTTTTACAATAATGCAATAGTCTGCATAACGGTAAATCTTCTATTTTTTATGTGAATAAAAAATCAAAATAGAAAGCAAAAGTAATATAAGAGGGGCCTAAAGACGTGACTAATGAACAGATAACATCTTATTTTAGTGCCAGGAATGTCTGCATTGTTTATTCTGGACCCTATTTTGAAACTGACCACTTTTTTATTTTGCATGAAATTGGCCAAATTGCCAACTTCTGATCACTTTATTGGGTAGTTGAAATCGATAAATTGGTGGTTTCTTGTACTCAATCGATAAAACAAATGGAGTTCTAAAGAAATATCTATGAGTTTGGTCAACTTGAACAATGGAATTTACCGAAAATAGGGCTCAAAATCGGCGAAATTGCCGATGCGTATATATTGCTGAGATCACTAAATTTGCGAGAGCGTAATTCCGTGAGTTTTCAATCAAATTTCAAACTTTTGGTGTCTTTACCATCGGGAAACGATTCTCTATCATTTCATAAGAAATCTTTTTTTTTTTTTTTTTTATATTTTGCGACAACAGGAGAGCACTCATGATTGAGGGTTGCGACAGTCAAAGGGTTAATAGTGACATACTGATACCTATTAGTGAGGTAGGATTTGAAGTATGCAAGTGAATGACCTCTTATTCCATAGTGGTCAAGTTTGTGGAGTAGGATGCCTTGGTTTACTGTGTCAAAAGCTTTCCTTAGGTCAATAAAAAGTCCTAATGGATATTCCTTATTTTCCAGTGCTGTGTAAAGCAGGTCTAACATTTTTACTATTGCATCGTTAGTGCTTTTATTTTTCCTGAAGCCAAATTGGCAGGGGTTGAGTATGCTTTGTGTCGTTATAAACGAGTATAATCTCTTGTGCAAAAGTTAAAGATTTTGGATAGCAACAGTAAGTTTGATATTGGCCTATAGTTGTTTATGTCTGTGGGGTCACCACCTTTGTGTATTGGTGTAACCCATTCTGTTTTGAGTAGTGTTGGGAAAGTGCTAGTTTCTAGTGAATTGTTAAAAAGTAATGAAATAGCATGTGAAAGGACATGAGCAGCTCGTTTGTATATTAATGGTGGGACTTGAGACAGATTCCCTGATTTATTTTTAAGTGACTTGATTATCATGGTGACTTCAGTGGGTTCAGTAGGTGCGAGATAGAAGGAGGATGGGAAATTCCCATCTAGGTAATCACTTGCTCGGGCATTGGTATCTGGGATTTTACTGGCAAGATTTGATCCTATGGTTGAGAAGAAGTCATTTATCTTGTTTACTGTATCAATAGGCTGTAGTGGTGTTTCGTTTGGTTTAGTTAGGACAATATCCCTAGTTTTTTTCAGTTTGTGGGTGCCCATAATCTGTGAGAGTGTTTTCCAGGTCTTTTTTATATCTCTTGTTTCAATGAATCTGCTGGAGTAGTACAATTGCTTGGCTTTTTTTATTAGTTTGGTGAGAACTGATGAATAGTGTTTAATAAACTCTTTATGTATGAATCCCCATCTATATTGCTTTTCATATTGATGTTTCTTGTTGAAATAAATAAATAAAATAAAATTAAATTAATGGATTTTAGTAAGCTTTTAGTTAGCCATGGGCAACCTAGCCATTTATTTGTAATCTGTTTCATTTTTACAGGACAATGTTTGTTGTATAGTCTTATTAAGAAAGTTGTCTGTCCAATCATCGATACCCTTGGCGTTTGAGAATTCTATAGCCCAGTCAACCGTCTCTAGCTCTGCTGTGAGGTTATTTATTGATGCCTGGTCATGGAGTCTAAATGAAACTTTGGTGTATTCTAGGGATGGTTTACTAATGTTTGTTAAGAGGAAGGTGGGATAGTGGTCTGTAGTGCTGTCTGTTATTATCCCCTATTACAAAAATAAGTCATTTGTAATAAACTGACTGTTTGGGATAACAATAAAATCTCATATTTCAGATATTTATTATATATATATATTTTTTTTTTTTTTTTTTTCAACAAGTCGGCCGTCTCCCACCGAGGCAGGGTGACCCAAAAGAAAGAAAATCCCCAAAAGAAAATACTTTCATCATCATTCAACACTTTCACCACACACATACATAATCACTGTCTTTGCAGAGGAGCTTTAGATACGACAGCTGAGAATTGTCCCTCCCAGCTGTCACTATCCCAGACCCCTCCTTTAAAGTGCAGGCATTGTACTTCCCATTTCCAGGACTCAAGTCCAACTAAATCAATTAACTGGTTTCCTGAATCCCTTCACAAAATGTTACCCTGCTCACACTCCAACAGATCGTCATGTCCCAAAACCATTCGTCTCCATTCACTCCTATCTGACACGCTCACACATGCTTGCTGGAAGTCCAAGCCCTCGCCCACAATACCTCCTTTACCCCTTCCTCCAACCTTTCTAGGACGACCCCTACCCGCCTTCCTTCCCTACAGATTTATACGCTCTCCAAGTCATTCTACTTTGATCCATTCTCTCTAAATGACCAAACCACCTCAACAACCCCTCTTCAGCCCTCTGACAAATACTTTTAGTAACTCCACACCTTCTCCTAATTTCCACATTCCGAATTTTCTGCATAATATTTACACCACACATTGCCCTTAGACAGGACATCTCCACTGCCTCCAGCCTCCTCCTCGCTGCAGCAGTTGCAACCCATGCTTCACACCCATATAAGAGTGTTGGTACGACTATACTTTCGTACATTCCCTTCTTTGCCCCATGGATAATGTTTTTGTCTCCACAGATACCTCAACGCACCACTCACCTTTTTCCTTCATCAATTCTATGGTTAACCTCATCCTTCATAAAACCATCCGCTGACACGTCAACTCCCAAATATCTGAAAACATTTACTTCTTCCATAATCCCTCTCTCCAATGTGATATCCAATTTTTCTTTATTTAAATTGTTTGATACCTCATCACCTTACTCTTATCTATGTTCACTTTTAACTTTCTACCTTTACACACACTCCCAAACTCGTCCACTAACCTTGCAACTTTTCTTTAGAATCTCCCATAAGCACAGTATCATCAGCAAAAAGTAACTGTGTCAACTCCCATTTTGCATTTAATTCTCCAAAATTTAATCCCACCCCTCTCCCCAACACCCTAGCATTTACTTCTTTTACAACCCCATCTATAAATATATTAAACAACCATGGTGACATTACACATCCCTGTCTATGACCTTCTTTTACCGGAAGTAATCTCCCTCTCTCCTACACACCCTAACCTGAGCCTCACTATCCTCATAAAAACTCTTTACAGCCTTCAGTAACTTACTACCTATTCCATACACTTGCAACATTTGCCACATTGCTCCCTATCCACTCTATCATATGCCTTTTCTAAATCCATAAATGCAATAAAAACTTCTACCTTTATCTAAATACTGTTCACATATATGCTTCACTGTAAACACTTGATCTACACATCCCCTACCCACTCTAAAGCCTCCTTGCTCATCTGCAATCCTACTCTCTGTCTTACCTCTAATTCTTTCAAAATAACCCTGCCATACACTTTACCTGGTATACTCAGTAAACTTATTCCCTATAATTTTTACACTCTCTTTTATCCCCTTCCCTTTATATAAAGGAACTATACATGCTCTCTGCCAATCCCTAGGTACCTTCCCTCTTTCATACATTTTTTTTTTATTAACACATCGGCCGATTCCCACCAAGGCAGGGTGGCCCGAAAAGAAAACTTTCATCATCATTCACTCCATCACTGTCTTGCCAGAAGGGTGCTTTACACTACAGTTATAAAACTGCAACATTTACACCCCTTCTTCAGAGTGCCGGCACTGTACTTCCCATCTCCAGAACTCAAGTCCGGCCTGCCGGTTTCCTGAATCCCTTCATAAATGTTACTTTGCTCACACTCCAACAGCACGTCAAGTATTAAAAACCATATGCCTCCATTCACTCCTATCAAATACGCTCACACATGCTTGCTGGAAATCCAAGCCCTCGCACACAAAACTTCCTTTACCCCTCCCTCCAACCTTTCCTAGGCCGACCCCTACCCCGCCTTCCTCCACTACAGATTTATACACTCGAAGTCACTCTGTCTCGTTCCATTCTCTCTACATGTCCAAACCACCTCAACAACCCCTCCTCAGCTCTCTGGACAATCGTTTTGGTAATCCCGCACCTCCTCCTAATTTCCAAACTCCGAATTCTCTGCATTATATTCACACCACACATTGACCTCAGACATGACATCTCCACTGCCTCCAGCCTTCTCCTCGTTGCAACATTCATCACATATGCTTCACACCCATATAAGAGCGTTGGTATAACTATACTCTCATACATTCCCTCTTTACTTCCATGGACAAGGTTCTTTGTCTCCACAGACTCCGAAGTGCTCCACTCACCCTTTTCCCTCATCAATTCTATGATTCACCTCATCCTTCATAGACCCATCCGCCGACATGTCCACTCCCAAATATCTGAATACATTCACCTCCTCCATACTCTCTCCCTCCAATCTGATATCCAATCTTTCATCACCTATTCTTTTTGTTATCCTCATCACCTTACTCTTTCCTATATTCACTTTCAATTTTCTTCTTTACACACCCTACCAAATTCATCCACCAACCTCTGCAGCTTCTCTTCAGAATCTCCCAAAGCACAGTGTCATCAGCAAAAAGCAACTGTGACAACTCCCACTTTGTATTTGCTTCTTATCTTTTAGCCCAACACCTCTTGCCAAGACCCTCGCATTCACTTCTCTTACAACCCCATCTATAAATATATTGAACAACCACGGTGACATCACACATCCTTGTCTAAGGCCCACTTTTACTGGGAAATAGTCCCTTCCCTCCTACACACTCTAACCTGAGCCTCACTATCCTCATAAAACTCTTCACTGCTTTCAGTAACCTTCCTCCTATTCCATACACCTGCAACATCTGCCACATTGCCCCCTATCTACCCTATCATACGCCTTTTCCAAATCCATAAATGCCACAAAAACATCTTTACCCTTATCCAAAACTGTTCACCTATATGTTTCACTGTAAACACTTGGTCTACACACCCCTACCTTTCCTAAAGCCCCCTTGTTCATCTGCTATCCTGCTTTCTGTTTTACTCTTAATTCTTTCAATAATAACTCTACCATACACTTTACCAGGTACACTCAACAGACTTATTCCC
Organism: Cherax destructor; assembly: GCA_009830355.1. Lineage (NCBI taxonomy): Eukaryota > Metazoa > Arthropoda > Malacostraca > Decapoda > Parastacidae > Cherax > Cherax destructor. The sequence continues at coordinate 17,842 of WNWK01010594.1, read as the reverse complement.
CTATAATTTTTGCACTCTCTTTTGTCCCCTTTGCCTTTATACAAAGGAACAATACACGCTCTCTGCCAATCCCTAGGTACCTTACCCTCTTCCATACATTTATTAAATAATAGCACCAACCACTCCAAAATTATATCCCCACCTGCTTTTAACATTTCTATCTTTATCCCATCAATCCCAGCTGCCTTACCCCTTTCATTCTACCCACTGCCTCACGAACTTCCCTACACCCACAACTGGCTCTTCCACACTCCTACAAGATGTTATTCCTCCTTGCCCTACACACGAAATCACAGCTTCCCTGTCTTCATCAACATTTAACAAATCCTCAAAATATTCTCTCCATCTTCCCGATACCTCTAACTCTCCATTTAATAACTCTCCTCTCCTATTTTTAACTGTCAAATCCATTTGTTCTCTAGGCTTCCTCAACTTATTAATCTCATTCCAAAACTTTTTCTTATTTTCAACAAAATTTGCTGATAACATCTCACCCACTCTCTCATCTGCTCTCTTTTACATTGCTTCACCACTCTTTTAACCTCTCTTTTTCTCTCCATATACTCTTCCCTCCTTGCATCACTTCTACTTTGTAAAAACCTCTCATATGCTAACTTTTCTCCCTTACTACTCTCTTTACATCATCATTCCACCAATCGCTCCTCTTCCCTCCCGCACCCACTCGCCTGTAACCACAAACTTCTGCTGAACACTCTAACACTACATTTTTAAATCTACCCCATACATTTTCGACCCCATTGCCTACACTCTCACTAGCCCATCTATCCTCCAATAGTTGTTTATATCTTACCCTAACTGCCTCCTCTTTTAGTTTATAAACCTTCACCTCTCTTTTACTTACTGATTCTATCTTCCTTGTATCCCATCTACCTTTTACTCCCACTGTAGCTATAACTAAAAAGTGATCTGATATATCTGTAGCCCCTCTATAAACATGTACATCCTGAAGTCTACTCAACAGTCTTTTATCTATCAATACATAGTCCAACAAACTACTGTCATTACGCCCTACATCATATCTTGTATACTTATTTATCCTCTTTTTCTTAAAATATGTATTACCTATAACTAAACCTTTTTCTATACAAAGTTCAATCAAAGGGCTCCCATTATCATTTACACCTGGCACCCCAAAAATACCAACCACTCCAGCACTATATCCCCCCCTGCTTTTAACATTTCTGTCATGATTCCGTCAATTCCAGCTGCTTTACCCCCTTTCATTCTACGTAATGCCTCACGCACCTCCCCCACACTCACATCCTGCTCTTCTTCACTCCTAAACGATGTTGTACTTCCCTGGCCAGTACATGAAATTACCACCTCCCTTTTTTCATCGACATTTAAAAGTTCCTCAAAATATTCCCGCCATCTACACAATACCTCCAGCTCCCCATCTACTAACTTCCCTACTCTGTTTTTAACTGACAAATCCATTCGTTCCTAGGCTTTCTTACCTTGTTTATCTCACTCCAAAAATTTTTCTTGTTTTCAGCAAAATTTCTTGACAGAGCCTCTCCCATTCTTTCATCCGCTCTTCTTTTGCACTCTCTCACCACTCTCTTCACCTTTCTTTTACTCTCCATATACTCTGCTCTTCTATTAACACTTCTGTTTTGTAAAAACCTCTCATAAGCTACCTTTTTCTCTTTTATCACACCCTTTACTTCTTCATTCCACCACTCACTCCTCTTTCCTCCTGCACCCACCCTCCTATAGCCACAAACTTCTGCCCCACATTCTAATACTGCATTTTTAAAACTATCCCAACTCTCTTCAACCCCCCCTCTACTCATACTTGCACTAGCCCACCTTTCTGCCAATAGTTGCTTATATCTCACCCTAACTTCCTCCTCCCTTAGTTTATACACTTTTACCTCTCTCTTACTTGCTGTTGCCATTTTCTTTTTGTCCCATCTACCTTTTACTCTAACTGTAGCTACAACCAAATAATGATCTGATATATCCATTGCTCCTCTATAAACATGTACATCCTGAAGCCTACTCATCAACCTTTTATCCACCAATACATAATCCAACAAACTACTTTCCTTACGTGCTATATCATACCTTGTATATTTATTTATCCTCTTTTTCATAAAATATGTATTACTTATTACCAAACCTCTTTCTACACATAGCTCAATTAATAGTTCCCCATTTACATTTACCCTGGCACCCTAAATTTACCTACTACTCCATCCACAACATTTTCACCCACTTCAGCATTAAGATCCCCCACCATAAGTACTCTGTCACTTGGTTCAAAACTCCAACACACTCACTCAACATTTCCCAAAATCTCTCTCTCTCCTCTACACTTCTCTCTTCTCCAGGTGCATAAACACTTACTATAACCCACTTTTCACATCCAACCTTTATTTTACTCCACATAATCCTTGAATTTATACATTTATATTCCTTCTTTACCTGCCATAACTGATTATTCAACATTATTGCCACTCCTTCTTTAGCTCTAACTCTATTTGAAACCCCTGATCTAATCCCATTTATTTCTTCCCACTGAAACTCTCCTACCCCCTTCAGCTTTGTCTCACTTAAAGCCAGGACATCCAGCTTCTTTTCATTCATAACATCTACAATCATCTCTTTCTTATCATTCGCACAACATCCACGCACATTCAAACATCCCACTTTGACGGTTTTCTTCTTCTTCTTTTAGTAAGCTATACAGGAAAAGGGGTTACTAGCCCATTGTTCCCGGCATTTTAGTTGACTTTTACAACACGCATGGCTTACGGAGGAAAGATTCTTATTCCACTTCCCCATGGATATGAAAGGGAAAAGCAATAAGAACAAGAACTATTAAGATAAAAATCAAAGAAAACTCAGATGAGTGTGTATACATAAACGTGTACATGTTTGCGTAGTGTGACCTAAGTGTAAGTAGAAGTAGCAAGACGTACCTGAAATCTTGCATGTTTATGAGACAGAAAAAGACACCAGCAATCCTACCATCATGTAAAACAGTTTCAGGTTTCTGTTTCACAGTCACCTGGCAGGATGGTAGTACCTCCCTGGGTGGTAGCTGTCTACCAACCTACTACACTAATATATATATATATATATATATATATATAATATATATATATATATATATATATATATATATATATATATATATATATATATATATATATATATATATATATATATATATATATATATTATATATATATATATATTATTATTATTAATATAAAAAGATAAATCTGTATAACATATAATCTGTGTAAAAACATATAGCTTTAATATACACATTTATAACAATTTAAAACGTAGTAAAACATCACAAGTAAAACAATCATAAAAATTCAGTGCAGTGTCAGACGTCGCTGCCATCATCGTGTCACACAGGACACCACCACACCTCTAGTCATGACACTCCTTCTCCACTGTGTCCTCAGACACCCTTATCTCTGTGTTACACAACACTCCTTCGCTTGTGTCACACGACACCTCTGTGTCACATGGCACGCCGTTTGTGTCACGACTCAGTCTCTAAAAAACCTTGTCACCGTGTCATCAGACACCAACACAAAATCACACGATTATTCCACTTGTGTCGTGCCACCAGTTGTCACTACACCCTGATGAGTCCTGACACCACATCTTAACAGTGTCAGGTACAGTACACTCTCCAAGTGCAGGGGAGAGTCTAGGTACATTCTCCAAGTGCAGGGGAGAGTCTAGGTACATTCTCCAAGTGCAGGGGAGAGTCTATGTACATTCTCCAAGTGCAGGGAAGAGTCTTGGTACATTCTCCAAGTACAGGGTAGAGTCTGGTACACTCTCCAAAGTGCAGGTACACTCTCCAAAGTGCAGGTGAGAGTCTGGTACACTCTCCATGGTGTATGTGGAGAGTCTGGCTAGCACTCTCCATGGTGTATGTGGAGAGTCTGGCTAGCACTCTCCATAGGAGAGTCTGGTTGACACTCTCTATGGGAGAGTCTGGTTGACACTCCATATGAGAGTCTGGTAGACACTGTCGGTCCAGCCGGCTCGTCAGTCAAACATCACGTTTGATGACATCACAGGCCGGCAGGTAGACTGCCTAACAGCCATTGTTAGGTAGGGGGCCGTAACATCCCTGATTTAAGGGGGCTAGGATATTGGTCCATGTATGGTCGATTATGTTTGCACTCGTCTCAGTAAGCCTGGTTGGTTTGGTTATTGTTGGTATGAGAAGTGTGTTGTTCATATTGTTGATGAAATCGGTTACTGGCTGGTCATCTGGTAGGCCAAGGTTGATGTTGAAGTCTCCAGCTAAGATAAGGTGGTGTTTGTTCATTTGGTTGTTTGTTATTAGCATTTTTAGTTGATCACTAAAATTTGGGATGTTTGTATGGGGCATCCAGTAAATGGCCCCGATTGTAATGACACAAGGTAGCTTAAATTGAAATTAAAGATGCTTAACTAACTCTGCATAAGTAAATTTAAATTTATAAGACACACTGAATGGGAAAAGAAACTCACTGAAATTTACTTGGCAAAGATAAGGAAATACTTTGAAAATTCAAGAAAGGGAAATATTACTTTAATCTGAATAAATTTCAAGGTGAGCTGTCGTTACTCTCAATTCAATAAGGAAGTTTGATAATACAATTGTAAATCAATGCAAAAATAAAAAAAAATCACTAAATTGTATGAAAATGGAAATATGCTGGGAAAAGAAATTTTCTAAAGATGGCACAAAAATAAAAGAAAATATTATGAAATGATAACACTACTAAATTAATATACTGTATTATACTGAGAATATTGCACTGAATTATAATGTATCACTGAGGAATTATTATCAATTACTGAACAAAATAGAGCACAAGAATAACAGTACAGTGGACCCTCGGTTAACGAAAGGTCCCGTTAACGAAAGTTTCGGAAAACGTAAGCTTTTTTCGGAATCGGTTAGCGAAAAATTCCTCGGTTACCGAAAGGTATTAGACGTGTCCGCCTGCTCCGCGCAAGCGCAGGACACCGGTGAAGCATTGTTTACCATTGAGAGAACATTACCCAGTGCCCTCTTTCAAAGATTCACAATATATTTGGTGTCTTTTTTGGTGGTTTAGTGATTGTCACTGTGAAATAAGTCACCATGGGTCCAAAGAAGCTTCCTAGTGGCACCCCAGTGGTAGCAGGCATGCAGGGAGTGTAGCATTCATGCAGAGAGTGTAGCATTCATGCAGGGAGTGTATCATTCATGCAGGGAGTGTAGCATTCATGCAGGGAGTGTAGCATTCATGCAGGGAGTGTAGCATTCATGCAGGGAGTGTAGCATTCATGCAGGGAGTGTAGCATTCATGCAGGGAGTGTAGCATTTATGCAGGGAGTGTAGCATTCATGCAGTGAGTGTAGCATTCATGCAGGGAGTGTAGCATTCATGCAGGGAGTGTAGCATTCATGCAGGGAGTGTAGCATTCATGCAGGGAGTGTAGCATTCATGCAGAGAGTGTAGCATTAATGCAGGGAGTGTAGCAGGCATGCAGGGAGTGTAGCATTCATGCAGGGAGTGTAGCATTCATGCAGGGAGTGTAGCATTCATGCAGGGAGTGTAGCATTCATGCAGGGAGTGTAGCAGGCATGCAGGGAGTGTAGCATTCATGCATTAAAAGAAAAAGAAGGGAAGTAACCCCAGAGAGGGACTTGTTACCTGAAGTCCTTTTGGAGGGGGATTTCCCTTCCAACCATTAACACCCTGCCCCTGTCAGCAACTCTACCTTCCAGATGCTTGCAACTCTTCAATAAAGGTAAGTAAATGTTATTTTTTTTTTTTTTGAGTGATTATTTTTTTGTGGAACGAATTAATTGTATTTACATTATTTCTTATGGGAAATAAGGTTTCAGATAACGAAAGATTCAGATTAAGTAATAGCTCCTGGACCGGATTAATTTCGTTAACCGAGGGTCCACTGTATAAAAAATTATGAAAAAAATAATCACTGCAGAAGAATTAAATTGCACAAAAAGTCATTTGCAGAATTAGTCAATGTATCAATAAAAATTCTACACATATAAAATATAGCTTAGAATAATAATAAAATAGCAAGAAATAACTGGTTTGAACACTTTAACTCTTAATCTCAAAGTAGGCAAAACAAATTACTCAAAAACAGAGCAATGGTAATAGTATTTGACTTTTAAAATTACACTAAGAGTGAATTTGTTCAAATTAATATCAAGAATATGAATAAAAATGATACAAGATACAGAACTGGGAATTCAACACTTACAAAGTTGCAGGAAACACAGAAACATCAAGGTTTACTTACTCAAATGATTGTATAAATATATTTGCACTATATTCTTGCTGGACAAAAATGAAGTGAATCACTTGCTTTGCACACAAGATAATGGTACTACAGTCTGCAAAAGTTCAAACAGATGAGACACTGCATAAATAAAATATTTAACACAAAAATAATTGTACACACAGAATGAAAATGGTAATTTGGCACATTGGAGAAAGATTAGTGAATGACTCAACACAACATTAGCAGGGAAACATAAGGAAAATGAACTGAAAAATGAGTTAAAACACAAGAAAAAAAATACACAATAATGAAATAAGGTAGATTGCACAGCACTTAAAAACACAGATAAAAAAAATAAACAGCTCACAAAGAGTAAATGATGGAAATCAAAAGAAATACTGCACACAACAGACAAATAATAAATGTATAAAAGAGAAAATCTTACTTCAGGTTGCAGAGAAAGAGAACGAAAACAACATTTACATAAAAAAATAAACACAAAAATGAACGATAACACAACACTGGAAAATATTGCAAATGGAACACATAGAAGGAACAAAAAATATACACTAGGACACAAGAGTCTCTGAATAACACAAAAGAAATTCACTGTAGATTTAGAAATGTCTCAACACACTCGAGTGTCTCTAAGGGACTTGATTGAAGTATAGAAGCGGCATCAAGAGGAGGAGGAGGGTGGTATGGGCTGGCAGCATCACGTTACACTTTCACACTCGTAGAATCTCGATGAAAATTGCACATATCCGACGACTTACACACCTAGGCTTTGTAAAGGTGGCGCTCAGATGAAGTACAGCTCTTGAAATCAGTGTGTAAGCGGTAAAATAAGGGTGATAGAACCCGATAAAAGGGTGGAGAAAAGGCACACGTGATTAATGGTATTGGTTTTGTGTGGGTGGGTGGAATAGGCATCCCACGAGCGTGTGTGGCTGTCACCCCACACCACAACTCATGTGAAAAGCCTGGGTGGCTTGGTAAGCCACAATTGTACTACAGGGATGGCGAATATCACTCTGACCAGCATCTGACTGGTAGCACAAAGTGGTACTGGAAACAATAACTTCAAAGAGGAACTTGTTTGACTTACTTCTCTCTCAGCTGGGTTATTAAGCTGGCTTAAGCCCTCGACACTTGCTAGGCTGGGATGGCTTGAATGCTTGTAACTATGCACACAGCAGTGATAAAGCAGACTGGGTGACTGGCTTAGGCTGGCTGGGCGACTGGCTTAGGCTCTCCCCGACAGACTGGCTTAACTAGCTTGGCTTAATTTGCAAAACCCGGATCAACTCCTCGTAGGTTAACAAATAAGCAATAAGGCATGAACTAACCAGGAAGTTGTAGACAAAGGTGGAAGGATGCTGGCTTGTAGTGTAGGTGGGTAGCGTCTGCTGAGGGACGCTGCGGGCACACACAATGACTCGGCTAGCTTAATACAAATAATCTCCTTACAGCTGCCTAAATATCAAAATCACGCCCACACCGCTGGCACCAGACGTGTGGGCGTGGGGGTTCGTAAAGGAGATATTGGAGTAAGAAATACACACGTTGGATGTCTGGAGGCGTATAATTAATGTGAGTTGAAGGGAGCCCAGGAGCCTGCCTGTCGAGTCTGCTTGAACTGAGGGAGAGGACTGAGGCAGGCGGTTCAAATGAGCGGGACTCGTGACGTCATAGCTAGCCAGTAGTACACAGTACTACTGACAAAATGTGCGTTCATTCGCTGTGAACTCCTTGTGATGTATTTCGTGTGTTTTTGAATTCATTTTGTTTTCTTGGTTGTTTACAGTATGTTTTTTTCTCTGTTATTTAAGTTTTTTCTCTATTAAACTGTGCATTATTTTGTATAATTAAGGATTTTTCAAACTATGATTATTTTTTCTGTGCTTAAAAACTCTTAAAAAAAAACTGTTTACAGCAAATGGTTCATAGGGGTCTAGAACGGACTTGGGTAATGTTAGTTTTCTTTGTTGTTCAAGGTTTCCTCAGTGTTATTCAAGGTTTTTACATTTAGTTTACAGTGGACCCTTGAAAATCGTGATTAATCCGTTCCTGATAGGCTGCCGATTTTCAAAATGGACGATTTTCAAAACCATTTTATCCATAAGAAATAATGTAAATCAAATTAATCCGTTTCAGACACCCAAAAGTATGTAAAAAAAATTTTTTTTACATAAAATGTACATTTATCTACACAGAAAACAATGAAATATATACTGTACATAGTATAAAATAGTAATAAAGTGACACTTACCTTTATTGAAGAGTTGTGCAAGAAGGGAGGAGTGGAGAAGGTGGTGGTGTTGCTAGTGTTTGGAAGGGGAATTCCCTTCCATAGACTTCAAGTACCAAGTCTTTTTCCGGGGTTACATCCCTTCTTTATCTTTTACTGCCACAGTACATTCATTACTTACTTTAAAATATTTGTTAGTCTTAATATAGGGAGAGAGGTGTTTAGTATTTATTTGTAGGAATTCAGTGTAGGTAGCCTGTAGACGTATGTAGCCCCCACCCAGGGCTTCACTACACAGCCATATTATTACACTACACAGCCATATTATTACACTACACAGCCATATTATTACACTATACAGCCATATTATTACCATGTTCACTGAGTTTAATCGTTTCTAACAACTACCTTTAGATGCCGTCATAAACAAAGGGAGGGGTAATGAATAATTCATGCCAAGAATTGTAAACAAACGCGTATGATGGGCGGTTACTGCACCAGATGCCAGATTTACAGTTTTCTCTAACGCTGCATCAGAGAAAACATAATGTTTACTCTCCACCCAACTCACCACTCGATAGCATATAAACATTGTATCAATGTTTATATGCTATATGATATGTAACATGTTTCTTATATAATTTTGAAGAAAATATCATAGATGGAGTAATGAAAATATCATAGATGGAGTAATGAAAATGTCTATATTAACCTAAAATAAAACATTTAACTTAAAATAAGACATTTGTTTGAGCTTGGTGTGGGGAAGTACCTTGGCTGATTTGTGTGGGGAAGTATCCTGCCGGGTGTGGGGAAGTACCCTGCCTGGTGTGGGGAAGTACCCTGGCTGATTTGTGTGGGGGAAGTACATTGCCTGGTGTGGGGAAGTACCCTGCCTGGTGTGGGGAAGTACCCTGCCTGGTGTGGGGAAGTACTCTGTCTGGTGGTTCTTTCTTGAATTCTATCGTGTTTCTCGCATTCTTTAGCAAAGGGCTGGCACTAGGAGCTTTCTTTGGGCCCATGGTGGCTTATTTAGCAGTTGCAAGCACTAAAATGAATAGAATAATGATAAAATGTATGGTATGAATGCGTGGGTGGTGGTCACTCGCTGGTAAACAATGGCACACTGACGCTCAATGTGGTGTTTATGTACCCAGGCGGCGGGGAGGCCATGCGGACGCGTTTCAGACGACCGCCGATTTTCAAGGAAATGGATGATTTTCAAGTCAATTTTTTTTTGCCAAAAAAGTGGAAGATTTTCAAATTCGCCGATCTTCAATGGAGATGATTTTCAAGGGTCCACTGTACTATTATACTGTGCATTCTATGGTATAATTAATTATTTATGTGCTTAAAAATCTTAAAAAAAAGCAATATTTACATACAGTTTGTAAGGATCTGGAACTGATAAATAGTACATATTTACATACATTCCAATGGGGAAATTAGGTTCGGGTCACGACCAAATCGTGTCGTGACCAGAGTTTTGGAACGAATTATGGTCGTGACCACAGGTTCCACTGTGTATGTATATATATTTTTTTTAACACGTCAGCCATTTCCCACCTAATCACTGTCTTTGCAGAGGCGCTCAGATACGACAGTTTAGATGTCACTCCAAACTGATAATATCCCAAACCCCTAATTTAAAGTGCAGACATTTATTTCCTATTTCCAGGACTCAAGTCCAGCTAACCGGTTTCCCTGAATTCCTTCACAAAATATTACGCTGCTCACACTTCGAATATCGCGAAAAAGCAATATAAGATGCAACTCCCCCATGGTTGTTTTGCATACATGTGTGTGTACTCACCTAGTTGTTGTTGCAGGGGTCGAGTCACAGCTCTGGGCCCCGCCTCTTCACTGGTCGCTACTAGGTCACTCTTCCTGCTTCATGAGCTTTATCATATCTCTTCTTAAAGCTGTGTATGGATCCTGCCTCTACTACATCACTTCCCAGACTATTCGACTTCCTGACAACTCTGTGACTGAAGAAATACTTCATAACATCCCTGTGATTCATCTGAGTCTTCACCTTCCAATTGTGACCCCTTGTTGCTGTGTCCCATCTCTGGAACATCCTGTCTGTCCACCTTGTCCATTCCTCTCAGTATTTTATATGTCGTTATCATATTCCCCCATCTCTCCTGTCCTCCAGTGCCGTCAGGTCAATTTCCTTTAACCTCTCCTAGTAGGACATGCCCCTTAGCTCCGAGACTAGTTGCAAACCTTTGCACTTTGTGTAATTTCCTTACATGCTTGGCTAGGTGTGGGTTCCAAACTGGTGCTGTTTACTCCAACACAGGCCTGACATACATAGTATACAAGATCCTGAACGATTCCTTATCGAGATGTCGGAATGCTATTCTTAGGTTTGCTAGGCACCCATATGCTGCAGCAGTTATTTGGTTTATGTGCACCTCAGGAGATGTGCCCTATGTTATACTCACCCCAAGATCCTTTTCCTTGAGTGAGGTTTGTAGTCTCTGGCCCCCTAGACTTTACTCTGTCTGCAGTCTTCGTTACCCTTTGCCAGTCTTCATGACTTTGTACTTGGTGGGTTGAACTCCAGGAGCCAGTTTCTGGATCAGGCCTGCAGCCTGTCCAGATTCCTTTGTAGTTCAGCCTGGTCCTTGTTTGATTGAATTCTCATCAACTTCACATCGTCTGCAAACAGGGACACTTCTGAGTCTATTCCTTCTGTCATGTCGTTCACATATACATGTACCAGAAACAGCACTGGTCCTAGGACTGACCCCCTGTGGAACCCCGCTCGTCACAGGCGCCCACTCTGACACTTCATCGTGTGTGTGTGTGTACTCACCTATTTGTGGTTGCAGGGGTCGAGTCATAGCTCCTGATCCCGCCTCTTCACTGGTCGCTACTAGGCCCTCTGTCTCCCTGCTCCATGAGCTTTATCATACCTCGTCTTAAAACTATGTATGGTTCCTGCCTCCACTACGTCGCTTGCCAGACTATTCCACTTCCTGACAACTCTGTGACTAAAGAAATACTTCCTAACATCCCTTTGACTCATCTGAGTCTTCAATTTCCAATTGTGACCCCTTGTTTCTGTGTCCCATCTCTGGAACATCCTGTCTCTGTCCACCTTGTCATTTCCTTGCATGTTTTTGTATATTATCATGTCTTCCCTGGCCCTCCTGTCCTCCAGTGTCATCAGGCCGATTTCCCTTAACCTTTCTCCGTAGGACATTTCCCTTAGCTTTGGAACTAGTCTTGTTGCAAATCTTTACACTTTCTCTAATTTTTTGACGTGCTTGACCAGGTGTGGGTTCCAAACTGGTACTGCATACTCCAGTATGGACCTGACGTACACGGTGTAGTCTTTAATGATTTCTTACTAAGGTATCAGAATGCTATTTTAATGTTTGCCAGGCACCCATATGTTGCAGCAGTTATCTGGTTGAGGTGCGCCTCAGATGTGCTCAGTATTATACTCACCCCAAGATCCTTTTCCTTGAGTGAGGTTTGCAGTCTTTGACCACCTAGCCTATACTCTGTCTGCAGTCTTCTTTGCCCTTCCCTGATCTTCATGACTTTGCATTTGACGGTATTAAATTCGCGGAGCCAGTTGCTGGACCAATCTTCCAGCCTGTCCAGGTTTCTTTGTAGTCCTGCCTGACCCTCATCCGATTTAATTCTCTTCATTAACTTTACATCACTTCTCTCCCATTTTTGTCACTGAAGAGCATGTTTCAGCTCCAGTGAAAGTTGTAGTGAGCCAATTTGCATATTTGCTACTTTTAATAAGAAGTAAGAGTTTTATTCAGTTCTTTAAGAACTGTAGTCACATAAATATTTTGTGTAAATTGTTACATTAATAAATCTTATTACTAAGCAGGTATTACTGAGATTGTCTGATAAATGTCATGATCTTCAGGAAATGCTAGAGGTGAGTGTCCATCATCAGTTGTGACCAGCCCCATCAGACGAGCATGGTTTTATGAAGTGTTAGTAGTGGCAGTAGGTGTTGGGGACAGAGTGCTAAACTTGCCTTGTGCCAAGTACAATACAGACAAGAGCATTGTGGACTCGGGAACGTCTAATCTGCGATTACCCCCTCAGGTACATACATGCATTGGAATCTTTAATTTTAGTTCATAATATTTTCTCCTAGTTTGCTTTAACCCTTTGACTGTTTTGGCCGTATATATACATCTTATGAGCCAGTGTTTCGGATGTATTAATACGCCTAAATTCTAGCGGCTTCAAATCAAGCGGGAGAAAGCTGGTAGGCCCACATGTGAGAGAATGGGTCTGTGTGGTCAGTGTGCGCTGTATAAAAAAAATTCTGCAGCACGCAGTGCATAATGGGGAAAAAAAACTCTGACCATGTTTTTGGATTAGAATGCCGACTTTGAGGTGTATTTTTGTATAGTATTTATGGTTGTATTCTCGTTTTCTTGGTCCCATTTGATAGAATGGAAAACATATTACAGAAATAGAGATGATTTTGATTAGTTTCACGATGAAAATGACCTTTAAATTGAGCTCAAAATAGCGGAAATGTTCGATTTTTGCCAATGTTCAAGAGTAAACAAATCACGCCACGCGTCCAATACACATCAACTGGTAAGTCTAATATTCTTTCACAAGTGCACTGATATTATTTATACCATTTTTACAATAATGCAGTAGTCTGCATAACAGTAAATCTTCTATTTTTTGTGTGAATAAAAAATCAAAATAGAAAGCAAGAGTAATATAAGAGGGGCCTGGAGACGTGACTAATGAACAGAGAAAATGTTATTTTAGTGCCAGGAATGTCTGCATTGTTTATTCTGGACCCTATTTTGAAATTGGCATCTTTTTTAATTTGCGTGAAATTGGCCAAATTGCCAATTTCTGACCACTTTATTGGGTAGTTAAAATCGGTAAATGGGCGGTTTCGTGTACTCAGTCGATAGAACAAATGGAGTTCTAAAGAAATAGCTATGAGTTTGGTCAATTGGAACAATGGAATTGGCTGAAAATAGGGCTCAAAGTCGGCAAAATCGCAGATGCGTATATATCACCGAGACCGCTAACTTCACGAGAGCATAATTCTGTATGTTTTCCATCAAATTTTATACTTTTGGCATCATTACCATCAGGAAAAGATTCTCTATCATTTCATAAGAAAAAAATAATTTTTTTTCTTGAATATTTTGTGACATAGAATGACAGTTTCAGAAATGGGCTTGCGACAATCAAAGGGTTAATCCCTTGACTGTTTCGGTCGTATATATACGTCTTACAAGCCAATGTTTCGGACGTATTTAGACGCATAATTTCTAGCGGCCTCAAATCAAGCAAGAGAAAGCTGGTAGGCCTACATGTAAGAGAATGGGTCTGTGTGGTCAGTGTGTGCAGTATAAAAAATTTGGGCAGCCAGTGGTGCATTGTGGGAACGCCATTTCAGTAGTCCTTGTTCAGCATGCCTAGCGGTAAGAATTATCTGACTCCGTGGCGCATCTGGGACTGTTCTCTTCCTCAATGATAGCTCTTAACACAGATGGAAATGTCTCTGAAGATAAATTTCATGGTTTTGAGGAGTTTGTGACCGAAAGAAATGCCCAGAATACCAGAAGGAAGGAAGGAAGAAAGAAAGTAAGGAAGGAAGGAAGTGATGAGAGGAAGGAAGGAAGGAAGGAAAGAAGAGATGAGAGGAAGGAAGGAAAGAAGAATGAAGGAGGAAAGGAAGAAGGAAGGAATTAAGAAAGAAAGAAAGAGAGAAAGGAAGGAAGGAAGAGATGAGAGGAAGGAAGGAACAAAAGAAGTAAGAAAGGAAGGAAGAAATAAAGGAAGGAATGAAGGAAGAAAGGAAGGCAGGAAGGAAGAGATGAGAGGAAAGAAGGAAGGAAATATGTAAGAAAGGAAGGCATAAAGAAAGGAAGGAATGAAGGAAGAAAGGAAGCTAGGAAGGTAGGTATGAAGGAAAGGAAGGAGGTTGTGGGGAAGAAGACATGGGTCCCCTTTTGTGTTGACAGGTTGACAGGCAGTGTGGGGGTGGTGAGTAATGGTATAATATGTCATTTTGACAGCTGCCTTACCCTGACTCAGCAAATTTAGATGTCCACACACACACATAGCTTGGAGCTTTGAAGTGCTAATTGCAGTTGATGGAAAGTGTCCAGTCATTATATATGTGTATATCTATTATAGAACAATAGTAATAAACAATTTTTTTATTGTTGGTTGGTGTAAACAAGTTTTGTAAACAATATAATGATAATAATGTTTGTGCGATTATTGTGTTGCATACAACGAGTGTATATACATATACGTATACATTGCACCTTACTTTGGTCTCACAGGCCACATAAGTTACGTAAAAATAGTGAAAAAAACAAGAAACCTACGAAAGGAAGTAAACCAAAGTTTACCGGGTGAGCGGCATTCGCCGCTGTTGCAATACCCGGCTCATTTTTTGCCAACTTTACCGCTCTATATCTCGGTAAGTACTGATCGCAAAATTTTTTTTGGGGGGATTTAAACAATCAGAAAAATAATCTTAACATTTTGATAAGAAAAAAATAATTTTTTTTTTCGAATATTTTGCGACATGAAATGACAGTTTCAGAAAGGGGTCTCCGACAGTCAAAGGGTTAAAGCACTTAAGGGAGGGGCGAGCCTTTTTCAAGAGATTAGGAAAGGAAGATTGAAAAATTTTAGAAAAAAATGTTTTCTTACCAAAAAATAGTGCATCATT
This sequence comes from Cherax destructor, assembly GCA_009830355.1. Taxonomy (NCBI): domain Eukaryota; kingdom Metazoa; phylum Arthropoda; class Malacostraca; order Decapoda; family Parastacidae; genus Cherax; species Cherax destructor. The sequence goes on along the minus strand of WNWK01010594.1, from coordinate 2,586 downwards.
CTTGCAACATTTTGGTGTAATCAGCTTGTTTATATCATATTTCCTATTATGTTTTTCCCTTAAATGTATTTTTTTTGTTCTTGCTGTCATAAATAATACATGTTGCCAATTAGTGTTTTTTTTTTTTTAGTTTTATCTCTGCATAAATTACAATTTTTATGATTATTTCATTAAAAAAACTTTACATAGCAACAACTAGATTAAGCTGCCCCTAATGCCATGGCATGTCAGTGGCTCTCCTTGCACTCAATTTACATTGTAACAAATCTCTGACGCCTCCATTCAAGTGCAGTGACTCATGCCACCTCAGTGGCCTCTGGGGTCTCAACAAGTGCTGATGCATGCAACTCGCAGAGATTTAGCACACCATAACCATAGAGTTTCACAGAAAAAAATATATTAATAACTCAGAAAAAAGTTATTGACATTGTGTGTAATGTTTTGCGAAAAGTATTAATAGGATTGTTATGATTTTTTTCACACGTTATTGAGTAATGATGGCTCTACAACCACCCATGAAGGATTTCCGATATCTTTTACAGCTTTGTTTTTATTGATTTTTTTTCCCCACAAAATAAAGGCAAAAACAAAATCACTAACTTCAACATTTTTTATAATGGAATCTACTGACATTTTTGCTAAAATGGATTGGTTCAACAATTATATAGCCTTTATCTTTCATCTGATGTTAACTAGAGCATTGTACATCTTCCCAATTTTGTAGAAATTTACAAATTTTGTGACCCCTAAAATTTGGCACATTTTATTTTTTTCTATCTAACCTAAAGGCAAAAAATCATAACAGACAGTGTATAGGTTTTTAAAAGCTGTATAAATCACTGTAAAAATCTCATTGAAATTAGACCAAAATAAAGAAAATAACGTGAATTCATTCGCCCCTCCCTTAATCTAGCAACTACAGTACTGTTCATGGAATTATAAATATCTATATTTACTCTTTTTACATTAATTCCTGCAGCGAAGACGCGACTGGTGTACATGTGGTGTAAATATTATGCAGAGAATTTGTAGTGTTTAAATTAGGAGGTGTGGAGTTACTAAAAGTATTAGTCAGAGGGTTGAAGAGGGACTGTTTAGGTGGTTTGGTCATTTAGAGAGAATGGAACAAAATAGAATGACTTGGAGAGCATATAAATCTGTAGGGAAATGAAGGCAGGGTAGGGGTCATCCTCGAAAAGGTTGGAGGGAGAGGGTAAAGGAGGTTTTGTGGGTGAGGGGCTTAGACTTCCAGCAAGCATGTGTGAGCGTGTTAGATAGGAGTGAATGGAGATGAATGTTTTTTTTTTACCTGACGAGCTGTTGGAGTGTGAGCAGGGTAATATTTTGTGAAGGGATTCAGGGAAACCGGTTAGCCAGACTTGAGTCCTGGAAATGGGAAGTACAATGCCTGCACTTTAAAGGAGGGGTTTGGGATATTGGCAGTTTGGAGGGACGTCTAAACTGCCGTTTCTGATCACCTCTGCAAAGACATTATATTACGTATTAGTGATGGTGAAAGTGTTGAATGATGATGAAAGTTTTTTCTTTCTTTTTGTGTTTTTCTTTCTTTTTGGGTCACTCTGCCTTAGTGGGAAATGGCTGATGTGTTGAAACAAAAAAAAAAGAAAATAATATACAGTGGTACCTCTGCTTACGAGCAGCTCCTAACTCGAACAATTATGTAAGTGTATTTTTGGGGGTCTGAAATGGAAGAATCTAATTTTCATTATTTCTTATGGGAAAAATTCCTTTGGTATCGGCACTTGAATAGCCGTCTGGAACGAATTAAGCTTGTAACTCGAGGTACCACTGTATATATATATGTACAGTGGTACCTCAACATACGAGCAGCTCCCAACTCAAACAGTTACAGTGGTACCTCGAGTTACGATGGTCCCCAAAATCGCCCTTTTATGTGTTTATTTTTTTAAATGCTTTTGTAAGTATATTTTTGGGGGTGTAAAAGGACTAGTCTATTTTACATTATTCCTTATGGGGATAAATTCGTTTGGTAATGGCACTTGAACAGCATTCTCGAACGAAAAAATATCGTAACTCGAGGTACCACTGTATGTACTGTAAGTGTATTTCTGTAAGTGCTTTTGTAAGTGTATTTTTGGGGGTCTGAAACGGATTAATCTAATTCACATTATTCCTTATGGGAACAAATTCGTTCGGTATCGGCACTCGAACAGCCTTCTGAAAAGAATTAAACTCAGAACTGAGGTACAACTGTATATATATACTGTGGTACCTCAGATTTCAACAGCTCCCAACTCGAACAATTATGTAAGTGTATTTTTGTAAGTGCTTTTGTAAGTGTATTTTTGGGGGTCTGAAACGGACTCATCTAATTTACATTCGTCCTTATGCATACATGCATGTAAGCATGCATGTATGCATGCATGCTTACATGCATGCATACATACATACATACAGTGGACCCCTGCTATTCGAACGGCTCGGCAGTCGAACAAATCGTCATTAGTACAAAAATTTGATATCGTCATGCGAACAAATTATCGCGAGTCGAACGAATACGTTCGTGACCTGTCGGCCCAGGCACTTGGGTGCCTCACAGCGCAG
>WNWK01010593.1:0-69384 GCA_009830355.1 Cherax destructor | reverse complement strand
CATTAAATAACTCTCTGAGAATCATACAACTAGTTTCAGAACCATAAAACTAGTCTGAGAACATACAACTACTCTGAGAATCATACAACTAGTCTCAGAATCATACAACTAGTCTCAGAACAATATAACTACTCTGAGAATCATACAACTAGTCTCAGAACCATACAACTAGTCTGAGAACCATACAACTACTCTGAAAACTATACAACTAGTCTGTGAACCATACAACTAGTCTCAGAACCATACAGCTAGTCTGAGAACTATACTAGTCTCAAAACCATACTAGTCTGAGAACCATACAACTACTTTCTGAACCATAAAACTAGTCTGAGAACCATATAACTAGTCTGAGAACCATATAACTATTCTGAGAACCATATAACTAGTCTGAGAACCATATAACTAGTTTGAGAACCATACAACTAGTGTGAGAACCATACAATTATTCTGAGAACCTACAACTAGTGTGAGGAGCATACTAGTCTGAGAACCATACAACTAGTCTGAGAACCATACAACTAATTTGAGAACCATACAGCTAGTCTGGGGAACCATATAATTAGTCTGAGAACCATACAACTAGTCTGAGAACCATTCAACTGGTCTTAGAATCATACAAGTAGTCCGAGAACCATACAACTAGTCTGAGAACCATACAACCAGTCTTAGAACCATTCAACTAGTCTCAGAACTATACAACTAGTCTCGGGAACCATACAACTAGTTTGAGAACCATACAGCTAGTCTGAGAACCATACAATAGTCTGAGAACCATTCAACTGGTCTTAGAATCATACAAGTAGTCTGAGAACCATACAACTAGTCTGAGAACCATAAAACCAGTCTCAGAACCATTCAACTAGTCTCAGAACCATAAAACTTGTCTGAGAACCATAAAACAGTTTGAGAACCATACAGCTAGTCTGAGAACCATACAACTAGTCTGAGAACCATACAACTAGTCTGAGAACCATACAACTAGTCTGAGAACCATACAACTAGTCTGAGAACCATACAACTAGTCGAGAACCATACAACCAGTCTCAGATCCATTCATCTAGTCTCAGAATTATACATTAGTCTGAGAACCATACAATGTCTCAGAACCATACAACTTGTCGAGAACCATACAACTAGTCTCAGAACCTTACAACTAGTCTGTGAATCATACAACCAGTCTCAGAACTATATATCTGGTCTGGAACCAAACAACTAGTCTGTGAACCATACAACTAGTCTCAGAATAATACATCTGGTCTGAGAACCATACAACTAGTCTGAGAACCATACAACTAGTCTGAGAACCATACAACCAGTCTCAGAACCATTCATCTAGTCTCAGAACCATAACTAGTCTGTGAACCATTCAACTAGTCTCAGAACCATACAACTAGTCCAGAATCCATACAACTAGTCTCAGAACCATACAACTAGTCTCAGAACCATCCTAGTTCAGAACTATACAACCAGTTCTCAGAACCATACAACTAGTCTCAGAACCATACAATTAGTCCCAGAACCATACACTAGTTTCGGGAACCATACAATAGTCTCAGAACTATACAACCAGTCTCAGAACCATACAACTAGTCTCAGAACCATACAACTAGTCTCAGAACTATACAACCAGTCTCGAACCATACAACTAGTCTCAGAACCATACAACCAGTCTCAGAACCATACACCTAGTCTCAGAAATAACAAAAAGGCACAATACCGTGACTGGGAAAATACACACACAACCCGCACATATAAAAATAGGGGAGCTTACGACGACGTTTCGGTCCGATTTGGGACCATTTATAAGTCACACTAACACAGGACAAGGGAAAGGGGGTTTATATAGGCAGGCAGACAGGGCAGGGCATAAGAGAGTGGGGTAATAATGGAGGTAGTAGTAAGTGGTAGTAGAAGTGGTAGGGGGGCGTCATAGTCTAGGAAAAGGACACTGCAATGAAGCTGGCGGCCCTCGTGGGTAGGACAAGAACACAGAGAGGGAAAAGGCGAATAAAATAAAGAAGGACAAAATTACGGCAAAAGAAAAGAAAAGAAAACCCATAGTAAAAAAAGGAAAAGGGGGAAGAGATGAAAGGGAAGGAATCAGGTTAACTCACGGGTGTTCTGAAGTTTGGAGCATTTAACAATGTAATGAGAGGGAAAGCTTCAACAGAGACAAAGCCAGGGCTAAGATTCATACAGGGAAAGTTGTGTTAAGGGAGGATTCAACAAGACGGCGACGAAAATTAGACGTAGGGTAGACAGTTTTAGCAGAAGACCAATCAATAGGGGTATGTGATCTCTGACATGACAGAAAAGAGCATTATTAGTGTCGGCAAGCCTAACACTATTTTTGTGCTCCCTGAGTCTGTCAGAAAGAGATCGGCCAGTTTCTCCGAAGTACTGAAGAGGACAGGAGGAGCAAGAAATAGAGTAGACACCAGGAGAATCTGTGGAGGGGGGGGGAGGTATGAACTAGATTAGTGCGAAGAGTGTTAGTCTGGCGGAAGGTAAGTTTGATGTCTAAGGAACGAAGGAGTTGTTGAAATTAGAGAGACCAGAGATGTAGGGAAGGCAGAGGACAGGAGAGTTCCCAGGAGTAGAGGGGTTTTGGAGAGAAGAAAGTCCGTTTGGCACGAGAGAAAACAGAGTCTATGAAATGGGAAGGGTAGCCAAGGCGGGAAAATGAATTATGAAGAGGGAAATTTCTGCTTCAAGGGGAAATGAGGATCACAAATGCGGAGAGCACGGATAAAGAGGGGGATAAGAACACTCTTCTTGACAGAGGAGGCATGATAAGAGAAGTAATGAATGTACATGCCACTGTGCATAGGCTTGCGGTACACGGAGAAGGCAAAACCTGTAACTGAGCGGTGGACATGAACATAAAGGAAAGGAAGCAAAGAATTAGATTCCCAATCAGCTTTAAACTTAATGGAAGGGGCAAGATTATTAAGAGCATCAAGAAATGGTAGGAAGAGACTTGAGTCATGAGGCCAAAGAGCAAAGATGTCATTGGTCTTTCTCTGAGAAAATTAAGGACATCATCCAGAGGGACATTAGTGAAGAGGGACTCGACATCAAGACTAAGCATCTTACAGGTCGGGGGAGAGCGAACGTTCGATGAAGTCTTGAGAGTGACGAAGGTGGACAGGAGAAAAAATACCAAGAAAGGGAGTGAGGGTTTTGGCCAGCCAAGAAGCAAGAGAATAAGAGACAGAACCTCTAGAAGATATGATGGGACGCAGATTAATTTTCAGGTTTGTGAGTTTTGGGAAGGCCATAGAAATAGGGCAGAGAGGGACAGATGACACGAAAACGTTGAACAAGGTTAAAGTCAGAAGGACAGAGGTCGGAGAGAGTCTTAAGTTTCTTGTTGAAAGTTCTCTTGATGCGATCAAGAGGGTTGGAAACGAGAGGAGTGTAGGTACGTGAGTCAGAGAGCAAGACATCGGCTTTACGGAGGTAATCCTCACAATCAAGGATAACTACCGAATTACCTTTTTCAGAAGAGAGTATGACAATGTCATCCTATTGATTGGTCTTCTGCTAAAACTGTCTACCCTACGTCTAATTTTCACAGTCGCCGTCTGGTTGAATCCTCCCTTATACACAACTTTCCCTGTATGAATCTTAGCCCTGGCTTTGTCTCTGTTGAAGCTTTCCTCTCTCATTACATTGTTAAATGCTCCAAACTTCAGAACACCCGTGACTTAACCTGATTCCTTCCCCTTTCATCTCTTCCCCTTCTCCTTTTTCTACTATGGGTTTTCTTTTCTTTTTTTGCCGTAATTTTTCCTTCTTTATTTTATTCGCCTTTTCCTCTCTGTGTTCTTGTCCTACCCACGAGGGCCGCCAGCTTCATTGCAGTGCTCCTTTCCTAGACTATGACTGACCCCACTACCACTTCTACTACCACTTCTACTACTACCTCCATTATTCCCCACTCTTTTATGCCCTGCCCTGTCTGCCTGCCTATATATCCCCCTTTCCCCTTGTCCTGTGTGTTAGTGTGACTTTATAAATGGTCCAAGTCGGCCCGAAACGTCGTCGTAAGCTCCTCTATTTTTATATGTGCGGGTTGTGTGTGTACCTAGTCTCAGAACCATACAACTAGTCTCAAAACCATACAACTAGTCTGAGAACCATACAACCAGTCTCAGAACCATTTATCTAGTCTCAGAACCATACAACTAGTCTGAGAACCATACAACTAGTCTGTGATCCATACATCTAGTCTCAGAACCATAAATGTGACTATGATCGCGCGTAACTTACTTTCGTCCTGACCCCCATATATAATTTTAAGTTCAGGAAGGTTGACGCCCTTCACAATATTTCAGAATAAAGTAGTAATTACGTTGCGTCTGTGGAATGGGAGATTTCAATTTATTTTGAGAATGGTATAACATATGAACCAGTTGATGATTAAGACACATGTTCAACAGTTGGGGATCTTTATTGTTGGAACTTTTCCCACACAGTAGGCTTCTTCGTCAGATATAGAGGGAGCAGGTGTAGTAGTGAAATGATGATGAAGTAATCAATCCATCTACCTTGGAGAAATAGTATGTGAGGTGGTCAGCCCCTCAACCTGGAGAAAAGCTCAGCTCCATGCCTGGAAAGGTGGTCAGTCCCACAGACTGTAGAAGAGTTCAGCTTCATGGTCTGGAACAAGGTGGTCAGTCCCTCAACCTGGAGAAGAGTTCAGCCTCATGGTTCAGCTTCATGGTCCTCAGCAAAGTTCTAAAGCTCAGGAATGTTCATAAGCCTAGCACCTACCAGCTGAATAATGTTGAACTCAGCCGTACAGAATGCGAAAAGGATTTGGGGGTTATGGAAAGCAGCAACCTTAAACCAAGTCAGCAATGCCTAAGCGATAATAAGGCAAATAGATTACTGGGATTTATATCAAGAAGTGAAGTAAGCAACAGAAGTCGAGCGGTTATACACAGCTGTATACATCGTTAGTAAGGCCTCACCTAGATTACGCAGCTCAGTTCTGGTCTCCATTTTACAGAATGGATATGAATTCGTTAGAAAACATTCAGCGTAGAATGACAAAATTAATTCATACCATTAGAAATCTTCCGTATGAAGAAAGATTGAAGAACCTTAAATTCACAGACTAGTTGCATGGTTCACAGATTAGTTGTACGGTTCTCAGACTAGTTGTATGGTTCTCAGACTGGTTGTATGGTTCTCAGACTAGTTGGATGGTTCTCAGACTAGTTTTATGGTTCTCAGACTAGTTTTATGGTTCTCAGACTAGTTGTATAGTTCTCAGACTAGTTGTATGGTTCTCAGACTAGTTGCATGGTTCACAGACTAGTTGTATGGTTCTCAGACTAGTTGTATGGTTCTCAGACTAGTTGTATGGATCTCAGACTAGTTGTATGGTTCTCCCGACTAGTTGTATGGTTCTCAGACTAGATGTATGGTTCTGATACTAGTTGTATGGTTCACAGACTAGTTGTATGGTTCACAGACTAGTTGTATGGTTCTCAGACTAGTTGTATGGTTCTCATACTAGTTGTATTGATCTCAGACTAGTTGTATGGTTCTCAGACTAGTTGTATGGATCTCCGACTAGTTGTATGGTTCTCAGACTAGTTGTATGGTTCTCAGACTAGTTGTATGGATCTCAGACTAGTTGTATGGTTCTCAGACTAGTTGTATGGTTCTCAGACTAGTTTTATGGTTCACAGACTAGTTGTATGGTTCTCAGACTAGTTGTATGGTTCTCAAACTAGTTGTATGGTTCTCAGACTAGTTGTATGGTTCACAGACTAGTTGTATGGATCTCAGACTAGTTGTATGGTCCTCAGACTAGTTGTATGGATCTCAGACTAGTTGCATGGTTCTCAGACTAGTTGTATGGTTCACAGACCAGTTGTATGGATCTCAGACTAGTTGTATGGTTCTCAGACTAGTTGTATGGTTCTCAGACTAGTTGTATGGATCTCAGACTAGTTGTATGGTTCTCAGACTAGTTGTATGGTTCTCAGACTAGTTTTATGGTTCACAGACTAGTTGTATCGTTCTCAGACTAGTTGTATGGTTCTCAGACTAGTTGTATAGTTCAAGACTAGTTGTATGGTTCACAGACTAGTTGTATGGTTCACAGACTAGTTGTATGGTTCTCAGACTAGTTGTATGGTTCACAGACTAGTTGTATGGTTCTCAGACTAGTTGTATGGATCTCAGACTAGTTGTATGGTTCACAGACTAGTTGTATGGTTCCAGACTAGTTGTATGGTTCTCAGACTAGTTGTATGGTTCTCAGACTAGTTGTATGGTTCAAACTAGTTGTATGGTTCTCAGACTAGTCTGATTAATACCAAAAAGATCACAGTGCTCTGATGAACTGTTGTTCGGGTTTATGTGTATTGTATGTAATGTATGGGAGGTTTCTTGGGTTTAGGATGTATAGGCATGAATTTTGTTGGATTCTTTGTAAAAATGGAGAATGTATCTTCTGGTAGGCTTGACACGTTTAGTGTTGATGTTTTCTAAAGGGGGAAAGTTTTGATGTTATCTTTGCGGAAGTTATCTTGTGACAGTTTTATTAATCAAATTGGTTTCTGAGTAATAGGGGGATGTATTCCCTGATCAGAAATAAGTCACAGTGTTTGACTTTATTCAGTTATGCTAAGTTAAATGAACTTAGTGTTGTGTTATGTGTCAGTGTTAGTGTTGTGTTAGTGTTATGTTAAGTGTCAGTGTTATGTTGTGTTAGTGTTATGTTAAGTGTCAGTGTTAGTGTTGTGTTAGTGTTATGTGTTTATAACATCAGTGTTCCCTCGAGAATATTCACAAACATTTGTATGTTATGGACATTAAGATTAAATAAAACTTGCTTCTGTATTTACCTTCTTAAAAGCTAGTTAATCTTACTTAGAAAATACTTTGGATTTATTTTGGTCTGTGTTGGTTCCAATTTTGGTCTGTGTTGGTCCCAATTTTGGTCTGTGTTGGTCTCAATTGGTCAGTGTTGGTCCCAATTTTGGTCTGTGTTGGTCCCAATTTTGGTCAGTGTTGGTCCCAATTTTGGTCTGTGTTGGTCCCATTTGGTCTGTGTTGGTCCCAATTTTGGTCTGTGTTGGTCCCAATTTTGGTCTGTGTTGGTCTCAATTTGGTCAGTGTTGGTCCCAATTTTGGTCTCTGTTGGTCCCATTTTGGTCTGTGTTGGTCCCAATTTTGGTCTGTGTTGGTCCCAATTTTGGTCTGTGTTGGTCTCAATTTTGGTCAGTGTTGGTCCCAATTGCAGTTTTGGAAATTGAAAGAAAATGAAATACTGCTTTTAATGCTATGATTTCTGAGTGTCCATCTGATTAACGTCTTCAACTCTTCCATGATGCTAACTTGATAGTGTAACGTCTGATCGCCTTCAAACTTAATGTGCTTGTGTATTTTAGGATATTGGTCTTTTCGGTCTCTCTTAAAGGTTTGCTTTTTATTTGGACGAAATTGAGACATTAGTTTCTATATGATGACTTTTGTTTGTGTCTTACGGTCCCTTCAGATGTTAAACAAGAATTCATTGTTAACTTATACCACATTCTGCACTATTCCAATCGCCTGCCTTGAGGCTCTGGGGGCTGGGGTTGTGCAGTAGGGGATACCTTCCTCTGATCACTGAGGTACAGGGGCTGCGGTTATACTATACGGGGATACCCTTTTAAAGGATAACACAGCGACTGACATAAAGGTAGTAATGTTTGGGTTTAGTGATGAAAAGAGTCAAAGAGGAAGGCCCAAAGTCCAAAGAAGAAAAAAACAAATACATGATAACGTTGATGAGAAGCAAAAACGAGTGGTAATAATGAGCATCGGAGGGATTGTAAATATAGAACTTAGTACTGTAAAGAAAATCCAATCTGAGGGAGCCGGCAACTTCAGTTTGGTCTGTATGAAAGAGGATCTCGCAGGGGAAGAATGAAAAGTAGTTAAAAGAGGCATGGGGGGAGGAGAATATAGAAGATGAGGGAAGGAATGGGAGAGAGAGGCTGCCTTCTTCCAGTGACTCGACTGGGAAAGGTGGTCAGGAAGGCCGGGAAATGCCACGGAGACTCCTCGTTCATTGTCTCCTGAAGAAAAACAGTAAGAGTGTACAAAGCAAATAGTTAGAGAGAAAATGTAAGGAAACTGGGGAGCAGAATGACCGGGAATGAGTGTTCCATCGTCCTGGGTTGTAAGACAATATTTAATACACCAGAGACTGGTCCAGTCAGTACAACAACAGGTTGAGAGAAAGAGCAATGTTTTCACTGGATCAACGAATAAACGAGGCAAATAAAGACTAGGAGGAAAGAGCAAAGAGTGGCGTCCTGCAAGGACCAGTGAAAGGGAAAGATGCTGTTCTTTATATACGCTCATGATCTATTAGAAGGGATGGAGTCGTATGTTTGTGATGGCTCCTGCTGCTGCTGCTGCTGCTACTACTGCTGCTTTCTACTGCTGCTGTTACTGCTGCTGCTGCTGCTGCTGCTGTGCTACTGCTGCTGCTGCTTTACTATCATCAGAGTACAAGTGTCTCCTGGCTGGGGTGTTGATCATGTAGACGACCCCTTATTAATACAACTGATGAGAACGACGGCAAAATAAATAGACATCGGGAAATCCTGGAGACACTACAGAGGTGATCCAACAAGTGGCTGCTGGAATTCAATTTAAACAAATGAAGGTCAGGCAGACTGAAGGAAGCGAGGGTAAACAAAACACAGTAAAACAAGAGAGGAGAAAAATTACAAACATCAGTGAAACGCAACTCTGGCGGTGAACATAACTCAACAACACTGAGAAACACAACTCTGGCGGTGAATATAACGTAACAACATTAAGAACAAATTTTTGGCGGTGAATATAACGTAACAACATTGAGAAACACAACTCTGGCGGTGAATATAACGTAACAACATTGAGAAACACAACTCTGGCGGTGAATATAACGTAACAACATTAAAAACACAACTCTGGCGGTGAATATAACGTAACAACATTGAGAAACACAACTCTGGCGGTGAATATAACGTAACAACATTGATAAACACAACTCTGGCGGTGAATATAACGTAACAACATTGAGAAACACAACTCTGGCGGTGAATATAACGTAATGTTTGGGTTTAGTGATGAAAGAAAGTCAAAGAGGAAGGCACAATGTCCAAAGAAGAAAAATACAAATACATGATGACATTGATGAGAAGCAAAAAACGAGTGGTAATGATGAGCAGCGGAGGGAATTGTAAATATAGAACTTAGTACTGTAAAGAAAATCCAATCTGAGGGAGCGGAACTTCAGTTTGGTCTGTATGAAAGAGGATCTCGCAGGGGAAGAATGAAAAGTAGATTAAAAGAGGCATGGAGGAGGAGAATATAGAAGATGAGGGAAGGAATGGGAGAGAGAGGCTGCCTTCTTCCAGTGACTCGACTGGGAAAGGTTGTCAGGAAGGCCGTGAACTGCCACGGAGACTCCTCGTTCATTGTCTCCTGAAGAAAACAGTAAGAGTGTACAAAGCAAATAGTTAGAGAGAAAAATGTAAGCGAAACTGCGAGCAGAATGACCGGGAATGAGTGTTCCATCGTCCTGGGTTGTAAGACAATATTTAATACACCAGAGACTGGTCCAGTCAGTACAACAACAGGTTGAGAGAAAGAGCAATGTTTTTCACTGGATCAACGAATAAACGAGAGCAAATAAAGACTAGGAGGAAAGAGCAAAGAGTGGCGTCCTGCAAGGACCAGTGAAAGGGAAGATGCTGTTCTTTATATACGCTCATGATCTATTAGAAGGGATGGAGTCGTATGTTTGTGATGGCTCCTGCTGCTGCTGCTGCTGCTGCTACTGCTGCTGCTGCTACTGCTGCTGCTACTGCTGCTGCTGCTGCTGCTGCTGCTACTGCTGCTGCTGCTTTACTATCATCAGAGTACAAGTGTCTCCTGGCTGGGGTGTTGATCATGTAGACGACCCCTTATTAATACAACTGATGAGAACGACGGCAAAATAAATAGACATCAGGAAGTCCTGGAGACACTACAGAGGTGATCCAACAAGTGGCTGCTGGAATTCAATTTAAACAAATGAAGGTCAGGCAGACTGAAGAGTAGCGAGGGTAAACAAAACACAGTAAAACAAGAGAGGAGAAAAATTACAAACATCAGTGAAACGCAACTCTGGCGGTGAACATAACTCAACAACACTGAGAAACACAACTTTGGCGGTGAATATAACGTAACAACATTAAGAAACACAACTCTGGCGGTGAATATAACGTAACAACATTGAGAAACACAACTCTGGCGGTGAATATAACGTAACAACATTGAGAAACACAACTCTGGCGGTGAATATAACGTAACAACATTAAGAAACACAACTCTGGCGGTGAATATAACGTAACAACATTGAGAAACACAACTTTGGCGGTGAATATAACGTAACAACATTGAGAAACACAACTCTGGCGGTGAATATAACGTAACAACATTGGAAACACAACTCTGGCGGTGAATATAACGTAACAACATTGAGAAACACAACTCTGGCGGTGAATATAACTTAACAACATTGATAAACACACAGTATATCTTCAGCAACATATGTAGAGACCAATCAACCTCAGTAACAAAACTGTACAACCTGAACAATGTTTTCTTTGGATGTTTATATACAACATACACGAGGCCAGTCACTGAGTATGTGGCGCCAGTGCTGAGCCTACACCTCAGGAAGTGGAATACAAAGAAATGGTTCAACAGCTAGCAAACAGACTTGTTCCGAGGAGAGGTTAGTTAAACTGTGCTTGATGATCATGCTGGATAAGAGGTGGGGAGACGCCATTACGACGTACACGATATCAATAGTTAATAATAGGGGGCAGATAGATTAAGAGGACCGGTCTATACCCCAACACCTTCATCCCCACACCCCCACGCAGTGTTGTAAACCCGTGTGGCTACGGCCGTCCACGAACAGTTTTTAAACTGTTCTTTATTGTACTCTAAAGTTTACACTTATTACTTTACCTCCATTCATCCAGGTCTATTCTCCCTCCTCCTCTGCTCTCCCTCCCTTCCTCCCTCACTCTCCAACAAGTCCAGGTGGAAACAATATCTGTGTGGGAGAATCCTTCCTCAGTCTGGCCTGACCACAACCTCTGTCTCCATCACCAACACTACTGTCACTCTCCAACACTACCTTCCTATTGTTCCTCCAACACTACTGTCGCTCTCTATCTACAACACTACCTTCCTATTGTTCCTCCAACACTACTGTCACTCTCTCCAACACTACCTTCCTATTGTTCCTCCAACACTAGGTTACTACAACACTTGGTTAATACACCACTAAGTTACTACAACACAATGTTAAGATAACTTGTTCCTCAATACAAGTTTGAAATTTACATAAAGTTAATGTTTAACTGTACAACTTGAACTTAAGTTGTATGTTACCCCCGGATGCGGTTTCTCTACATATGTCTTGCATTTTTCTTCATCTAATATTACATTGCGAGTACCATCATTAATAACTATAACGAGGTTAATCACCTTTATAAAATTACATATTCATTTTCACTTTTCTCATGTTTTCATTATATATATATATATATATATATATATATATATATATATATATATATATATATATATATATATATATATATATATATATATTGGATGGATCATTTACCAGTGGTAACAAGCAATTAATGTTCTCACCTCTGGTTACTACTCTCCTGACGAGGTGACGTCAGAGGTTGTGAGTGTAGTAGAGAGTAGAGCAACTCTCTGGGTATAGAGAAGGTCTTCATTGCTTATTCATCTTAACTTAAATTGAGAAGCTATTGGTCTAGAGCTTTATTCTCTAAAGTCACCAGAAATTGTGAAATCTTGTGAAACTTTCATTGTATAGAAGTTCTGATGTGTTAATAAAGAGACTTCAGGTATTCTAGTCAATATAATAATCGTCTCGGATAAGAGAGACGCAGAAACTTTATTGGTCAGATTTATAATAAAGGCCCATTCAGCTAGAATAAAGGTCATGGTCATTTATAATTGTGTATTACGTCTGTTTATATATAATAACTAAGAAAAAGGTACAATTAAAATACCTTAAGTCAATAACGTTATTTACGTTATATTAAAAATATATTTTACAAAGTTTTTCGATCTTATCATTAATGTGTAGACAAGATTATGTTATATCATCAGAAATGATTCCTTATTACGATATAACTGAGTATGATTCCTTATTATGATATAACTGGAGTATGATTCCTTATTACGATATAACTGGAGTATGATTCCTTATTACGATATAACTGGAGTATAATTCTTCGTGAAAATCCCTAGACTAACATCGCCAGTTATTAATAATATAATAATAATAATAATAATAATAATTACATCGACTGTTATTTATAAAGTTTATCGTAATACTGCTTTATTAACACTGAAACTTAATGAAGATGTGGTGAAGTATCTACGTTACTCACTTGAGGTGAGTAAAGTATCTAATTTACTCACCTGAGGTGAGTAAAGTATCTAAGTTACTCACCTGAGGTGAGTAAAGTTTCTAAGTTACTCACCTCAGGTGAGTAAAGTATCTAAGTTACTCACCTGAGGTGAGTAAGTTTCTAAGTTACTCACCTGAGGTGAGTAAAGTATCTGTTACTCACCTGAGGTGAGTAAGTTTCTGTTACTCACCTCAGGTGAGTAAAGTACTAAGTTACTCACCTGAGGTGAGTAAAGTATCTAGTTACTCACCTGAAGTGGTGAGTGAGTGCCATGTACTCATGGGTAAGAACCCTGAGAGTGGTAGGTAGTCGTGATTGATCCGAGGAAGAGGAAGGAAGCTTCAGCTCCTTGGATCCAGAACCCTCACCATTATCAAGGTATCCTCCTCCCTGAATACCACGTATTATGATACATTCTGAAATTAGTTATCCTTGAAGTTATACCTCGTAGTAGTTAACCCTGAAGGGATACTTCATAGTTATTCCTGAAGGGATACCTCATAGTTATCCCTGAAGAGATACCTCATAATAATTATCCCTAAGGGATACCTCATAGCAGTTATCCTTGAAGGGATACTTCATAGTTATTCCTGAAGGCATACCTCGTAGTAATCCCTGAAGAGATACCTCATAATAATTATCCCTAAGGGGATACCTCATAGCAGTTATCCTTGAAGGGATACTTCATAGTAGTAATCCCTGAATGGATACCTCATAGTAGTAATCCCTGAATGGACACCTCATAGCAGTTATCCCTGAATAGATACCATATAGCTGTTATCCCTGAATGGATACCTCATAGTAGTTATCCCTGAATGGATACCTCATAGTAGTTATCCCTGAATGGATGCCTCATAGCATTTATCACTGAAGAGATACCTCATAGTTATCCCTGAAGGAATACGTCGTAGCAGTTATCCCTGAAGGGTAGATGTACTCGTGTTCAGTGTTCTTTAAGTCGATAGATGTACTCGTGTTCAGTGTTCTTTGAGCCGGAAGTTGTACTCGTGGTAGTGTTCTATCTACAATGTTCTTCTTGACAGCTGAAGGAGTCTGTAGAACAGGAGCTAGAGCACGCTATTAATGTGTAATAAGTGAGGAGTTAAGGCAGCAGAGTGTACAGTTGTGAAGGCAGCAGCAGGTGCCACAACAAGCAGGTATGAAGGCAGCAGCAGGTGCCACAACAAGCAGGTATGAAGGCAGCAACAGGTGCCTCCTTCAGCAGATGTGAAGGCAGCAGTGGGTGCCTCCTTCAGCAAGTATGAAGGTAGCAGCAGGTGCCTCTACCAGCATATATGAAGGTAGCAGCAGGTGCCTCTACCAGCAGATATGAAGGCAGCAGCAGGTGCCTCCTGCAGCAGGTGTGAGGGCAGCAGCAGGTGCCTCCTCCAGCAGATGTTTTCACCATGGACCAGAGATTTACCTCAAAGAAGGCTCTCTCCTCTCAGTATTCATGGCAGCCTCCACCCTAACTGCATTTTTAATCAGGACACATTCGTGCACACCATCCTCCAGTCACACACACACACGCACACACGCACATACGCACACACACACACACACACACACACACACACACACACACACACACACACACACACACACACACACCCACTTGATACCTTAAAGACAATATAACCGGATATCTCACCTTGGATTCTATACATGACTCTGAGTCCTGCATGACGGTGGATGTAGTGCCAGTATCTTAGCAAGAGGACAGACAGGCAGCTAGATGCCAGTGTCACTGACATGCATAGTATATAAGGTTGTGGAGAGGATAATCAGGGGAAGAGTGATGGTGCACCTGGAGAGAAGTGGGAGGGAGGAACGGAGGTCATGAGGATCAAGAGCATGACTGGTCTGAGGGGTATTTCTGTATTTACAGGAGATATAAACCTGGCCTCCACTCTCTTCAAGATGGGATGTGATCAGTGATTTCAAGAGTTCTTGATCAGTCTGACTATGCTGTTTGTGGTGTTTTTACCTGGTTCTGCTAGCACCAGTAGGCTGATTGATGAAGCCTAGCAGGTAGGAGGCCTGGTCTGGTAACCGGGACGCAGGTACCTTCACTTCTGAAACCTTTAATTGGTAACCAACAAGTTACCGCAGGTGATCACAGCATGAAGGCCACTCAGCTCCCTCAGCCACTCAGCTCCCTCAGCCACTCAGCTCCTCAGCCACTCAGCTCCTCAGCCACTCAGCTCCATCAGCCACTCAGCTCCCTCAGCCACTCAGTTCCCTCAGCCACTCAGCTCCTCAGCCACTCAGCTCCCTCAGCCACTCAGCTCCTCAGCCACTCAGTCTCTCAGCCACTCAGCTCCTCAGCCACTCAGCTCCTCAGCCACTCAGCTCTCTCAGCCACTCAGCTCCCTCAGCAACTCAGCTCTCTCAGCCACTCGCACTCAGAACAAACACAATATTCCACTCTGCTCAACTTCCAGCAAAATTCCTATAAGCTACAAGTACTTTTTATGTGAGGGTCGTTGTTTCTTGTGTAAAATCCTGAGTCATTCCCCAGTCTTGCTGCATTTTCTGTTTTCATTTCGAATTACTCGGCCAAACAGCCTATCTTGGGAAAAAACACTTTGTGGGTTAAAATTCAGTCAGGTAAAGACAGACACACACATACACACAGACACACACAGGTGAAACAAACCAGGGTACGGGTGGGGTTAGAACTCATGGCAAACGAGTGGTAAAACTCCAGGCCAGTGCGTAAACCACTGGGTCAGCTGACTACAATAACATTCGTCCAACTAGGTATATTTATACACCATAGGAAGGTTAACATGGGCCACCACTGTGACCACAAATGCAAGTTTTTACAGATGAATCTCCCGCCAACGTGGCCGTGACGAACTCTAGCTCAAGTCGCCTCAAAACCATCATCATGACTCACGAAATCGTATTAACAAGATTGTAAACAAACCGCTGTATGGGTGGGGGCTAGAACCCCCGGTGTTTTACCCTCACCTGCCAGGGGTTCTAACACCACAGGTACCCTGGTTCGTTTGCAGTCGTTTTATTACGATTTTATGAGACACACAGGCGAGTTATAGGGATGTAAGGAAGTACTTCTTCAGCCTCAAGATGGTCAGGAAGAGGAATGGCCGTGAGAAAGAGGTGGTGGAGGCAGGTTCCATACATAGCTTTAAGAGCAGGTATGACAAGATACACGATGCTAGGAGGAAGTGAATCTTACCCTCTCCCACAACACTTAATTCCCCTCACCTCCCCCTTCATTTTCTACCTTCCTTTTCCTCTTCATTAATCCATCTCAGTCTTTCTCAACGTTTCGTCCACTGTTACAAAATGACGCGATATCTATTAGAAATAGACATCTAGAGGGAATACTAGAAAGGAATGCCCTCTAGCATCCAGCCTGTTACTGGGCTTTTGCAACAAAGTCAGTATCCTGGTCCAGTTATCCGACATATTCAATAATCATAGGATTACAACTGAGAGGGTACTAACCAAAGAATGAAATTTTATTATATTTATTAACAAAGTTAGAATATCTAGGGTATCAAAGTAAATCAATTTAAATATAATTGGGATATGAAGTAGGATGTTAGCTCCTACACTTCTCTCATAAACAATATTATTGTGTTGAAGGCACATATATCTTAATGGCTCTTATGTACCATCTGCTACAATGTCAACAATTTACAATAATACTAAGATATATACAAATATGTGTGTGTGTGTGTAAGTGTGTTCCAGGTAACTCGTTAAGACTCGACCAGTGACAGACTGAACGTCTTCTCATAAGCAAACTTCTCTAACAAACTGACAATCAGAACAGCTTGATTGAACAGTAAAATGACTAATCCGCCGAACAACAATATAGTAAGGAACAGCAACACAGCGTCAGGAACCAGGAGATAGAATAACGACCCCAACTGGGGACCATCAGCAGATCCTCCATAATAGTCACCCAAAAATCCTTTATTACTGAATCTTCAGCATAACCAAAATCCCGACTGTGACGGTGCACAGATGCCTCAGTGAATTAGGTCAGGAGCTGTAGCTAGAGACCTGAGTTATCTCAGTGTCAATGGGACACACAACCCAGTAAAACGTAGAAAATCACTAAGTCTAGACTATTCTCTGTGAACAGAGTTACACAGAGTCCAGAGAAGTATGTTTCGTCTCACCACCGAACACATACTCTACCAAACAGAGTCTAAATGACGAGAAAAAAAGCAGAGATAAGAGTGAGGTCATTCTCCAACGAGAGTCATCAGGGAAGAGAGGAGGAGTCAGGAGAAGCAGTCTCCAACTCAGGTGTGATCACGCCACCCACTGACTGCCCAGCCACTCCAGGAGCTGGCAGTATAACAAGTGAAGTGCTGTTAGCGAGGTAGGTTGCCAACTCACAGCTGCTACTCAACACTCTCGGACATAGAGCACAATAGTGTACATGTTACATCCTACCTACTAATATAGCTAAGTCAAATAATAATATAAAACAAGATATGAACGATTTTGCTATTATCGAAAATATCAGCAATATAAAATTATAAGAAATGAAAATATACTTATAATACATCATATCAACATGTATATACATTGTGGCCCATTCTGGGGTCACACTATCCACTACCCAGCCCCTCCCACTGACTGTCCCACCACCACTCTCCCATGTTCCCCCTCCCACTGACTGTCCCACCACCACTCTCCCATGTTCCCCCTCCCACTGACTGTCCACCACCACTCTCCCATGTTCCCCCTCCACTGACTGTCCACCACCACTCTCCCATGTTCCCCTCCACTGACTGTCCACCACCATCTCCCATGTTCCCCTCCCACTGACTGTCCCACCACCACTCTCCCATGTTCCCCTCCCACTGACTGTCCACCACCACTCTCCAATGTTCCCCTCCACTGACTGTCCACCACCACTCTCCCATGTTCCCCCTCCACTGATGTCCCACCACCATCCCATGTTCCCCTCCACTGACTGTCCCACCACCACTCTCCCATGTTCCCCTCCACTGACTGTCCCACCACCACTCTCCATGTTCCCCTCCACTGACTGTCCCACCACCACTCTCCCATGTTCCCTCCCACTGACTGTCCACCACCACTCTCCCATGTTCCCCCTCCCACTGACTGTCCCACCACCACTCTCCCATGTTCCCCCTCCCACTGACTGTCCCACCACCACTCTCCCATGTTCCCCTCCACTGACTGTCCCACCACCACTCTCCCATGTTCCCCTCCCACTGACTGTCCCACCACCACTCTCCCATGTTCCCCCCCACACACTCTTCTCCACCACTCTCCCATGTTCCCCCTCCCACACACTCTTCCTCAACACTCTCCCATGTTCCCCTCCCACACACTCTTCCTCACCACTCTCCAATGTTCCCCCTCCCACACTCTTCCTCACCACTCTCCCATGTTCCCCTCCACACACTCTTCCTCACCACTCTCCCATGTCCCCCTCCACACACTCTTCCTCACCACTCTCCCATGTTCCCCTCCCACACACTCTTCCTCACCACTCTCCCATGTTCCCCCTCCCACACACTCTTCCTCACCACTCTCCCATGTTCCCCCTCCCACACACTCTTCCTCACCACTCTCCCATGTTCCCCCTCCCACACACTCTTCCTCACCACTCTCCCATGTTCCCCCTCCCACACACTCTTCCTCACCACTCTCCCATGTTCCCCTCCCACACTCTTCCTCACCACTCTCCCATGTTCCCCTCCACACACTCTTCCTCACCACTCTCCCATATTCCCCTCCCACACATCTTCCTCACCACTCTCCCATGTTCCCCTCCCACACACTCTTCCTCACCACTCTCCCATGTTCCCCCCCCACACACTCTTCCTCACCACTCTCCATGTTCCCCTCCCACACCCATCCTCACCACTCTCCCATGTTCCCCTCCACACACTCTTCCTCACCACTCTCCCATGTTCCCCTCCCACACTCTTCACCACTCTCCCATGTTCCCCCTCCCACACTCTTCCTCACCACTCTCCCATGTTCCCCTCCACACATTCTTCCTCACACTCTCCCATGTTCCCCTCCCACACACTCTTCCTCACCACTCTCCCATGTTCCCCTCCCACACACTCTTCCTCACCACTCCCATGTTCCCCCTCCCACACTCTTCCTCACCACTCTCCCATGTTCCCCTCCCACACTCTTCCTCACCACTCTCCCATGTTCCCCCTCCACACACTCTTCCTCACCACTCTCCCATGTTCCCCCTCCCACACACTCTTCCTCACCACTCTCCATGTTCCCCTCTCAACACTATTCCTCACCACTCTCCCATGTCCCCCTCCCACACACTCTTCCTCCACTCTCCCATGTTTCCTCCACCTCTTCCTCACCACTCTCCCATGTTCCCCTCCCACACACTCTTCCTCACCACTCTCCCATGTTCCCCTCCCACACACTCTTCCTCACCACTCTCCCATGTTCCCCTCCCACACACTCTTCCTCATTACTCTCCCATGTTCCCCCCCCACACACTTTCCTCACCACTCTCCCATGTTCCCCTCCCACACTCTTCCTCACCACTCTCCCATGTTCCCCCTCCCACACACTCTTCCTCACCACTCTCCCATGTTCCCCTCCCACACTCTTCGTCCCACTCTCCCATGTTCCCCTCCACCCACTCTTCCTCATCTCTCTCCCATGTTCCCCTCCCACACTCTTCCTCACCACTCTCCCATGTTCCCCTCCCACACACTCTTCCTCACCATCTCCATGTTCCCCTCCCACACTCTTCCTCACCACTCTCCCATGTTCCCTCCCCACACTCTTCCTCACTACTCTCCCATGTTCCCCCTCCCACACTCTTCCTCACCACTCTCCCATGTTCCCCTCCACACACTCTTCCTCACTCTCTCCCATGTTCCCCCTCCCACACACTCTTCCTCACCACTCTCCCATGTTCCCCCCCCACACTCTTCCTCACCACTCTCCCATGTTCCCCCCACACTCTTCCTCACCACTCTCCCATGTTCCCCCTCTCACCCCTCTTCCTCACCACTCTCCCATGTTCCCCCTCCCACACCTCTTCCTCACCACTCTCCCATGTTCCCCCTCCCACACACTCTTCACCACTCTCCCATGTTCCCCTCCACACACTCTTCCTCACCACTCTCCCATGTTCCCCTCCCACACACTCTTCCTCACCACTCTCCCATGTTCCCCCTCCCACCCTCTTCCTCACCACTCTCCTATGTTCCCCCTCCCACACACTCTTCACCACTATCCCATGATCCCTCCCACACTCTCTTCCTCACCACTCTCCCATGTTCCCCTCCCACACCTCTTCCTCACCACTCTCCCATGTTCCCCTCCCACACTCTTCCTCACCACTCTCCCATGTTCCCCCCCCCACACACTCTTCCTCACCACTATCCATGTTCCCCCTCCACACACCTTCCTCACTACTCTCCCATGTTCCCCTCCCACACACTCTTCCTCACCACTCTCCCATGTTTCCCCTCCACACACTCTTCCTCACCACTCTCCCATGTTCCCCTCCACACACTCTTCCTCACCCCTCCCATGTTCCCCTCCCACACACTCTTCACCACTCTCCCTTTTTCCCCCTTCCCACCATCTTCCTCACCACTCTCCCATGTTCCCCCCCCACACATCTTCCTCACCACTCTCCCATGTTCCCCCTCCACACACTCTCCTCACCACTCTCCATGTTCTCCCTCCACACTCTTCCTCACCACTCTCCCATGTTCCCCTCCACACACTCTTCCTCACCACTCTCCCATGTTCCCCCTCCCACACACTCTTCCTCACCACTCTCCCATGTTCCCCCTCCCACACTCTTCCTCACCACTCTCCCATTTTCCCCTCCACACACTCTTCCTCACCACTCTCCCATGTTCCCCCTCCACACACTCTTCCTCACCACTCTCCCATGTTCTCCCTCCCACACACTCTTCCTCACTACTCTCCCATGTTCCCCTCCCACACTCTTCCTCACCACTCTCCCATGTTCCCCTCCCCACACTCTTCCTCACCACTCTCCCATGTTCTCCTCCCACACTCTTCCTCACTACTCTCCCATGTTCCCCCCCACACCTCTTCCTCACCACTCTCCCATGTTCTCCCTCCACACACTCTTCCTCACCACTCTCCCATGTTCCCTTCCCACACACTCTTCCTCACCACTCTCCCATGTTCTCCCTCCCACACATCTTCCTCACCACTCTCCCATGTTCCCCTCCCACACACTCTTCCTCACCACTCTCCCATGTTCTCCTCCCACACTGTTCCTCACTCTCTCCCATGTTCCCCTCCCCACACTCTTCCTATGTCCTCTTTATCTTCTCTCTTGTAACTCTTTCTTTCCTCTGCTTATCTTCTATTCTCACCACAGCCCCCTACACCACCACAGCCCCCTACACCACCACAGCCCCCTACACCACCACAGCCCCTACACCACCACAGCCCCTAAACCACCACAGCCTCCTACACCACCACAGCCCCCTACACCACCACAGCCTCCTACACCACCACAGCCCCTACACCACCACAGTCCCCTACACCACCACAGCCCCTACACCACCACAGCCCCCTACACCACCACAGCCCCTACACCACAACAGCCCCCTACACCACAACAGCATCCTACACCACCACAGCCTCCTACACCACCACAGCCCCATACACCACCACAGCATCCTACACCACCACAGCCTCCTACACCACCACAGCCCCTTACACCACCACAGCCTCCTACACCACCACAGCCCCTACACCACCACAGCATCCTACACCACCACAGCCTCCTACACCACCACAGCCCCATACACCACCACAGCATCCTCACCACCACAGCCTCCTACACCACCACAGCCCCTACACCACCACAGCCTCCTACACCACCACAGCCCCCTACACCACCACAGCCTCCTACACCACCACAGCCCCCTACACCACCACAGCCCCTACACCACCACAGCCTCCTACACCACCACAGCACCCTACACCACCACAACATTCTACACCACCACAGCCCCCTACACCACCACAGCATCCTACACCACAACAGCCCCCTACACCACCACAGCACCTACATACCACCACAGACCCCTACACCACCACAGTCCCCTACACCACCACGGCCTCCTACACCACCACAGCCTCCTACACCACCACAGTTTCGTACACCACCACAGACTCCTACATCACTACAGTCTCCTACCCAACCACAGTCCCTTACACCACCACTGTAGACAGCCTTGCTGTCAGCATAGACAGCCCATGCTGTCTGCCAGCTGAGTTCATATTTCGTGCCATGCTAGTTTCCATAGTATTCCGCCAGAGGGCAGGCCTGGTAGGCATACCCATGTGAGTCTGCCTCACCCCTGTCTCTCTCTCACTTGGCGCCTAGACATCAGTCAGTCAACAGGCCTAACTCGTCTCCCTCGCAAGGCATGGCCCTTGGCCATGGCCACAGACACGCAGCCTGTGTACTCGCACCTTTATACAAATAAAGTAAGAAGCCTCCAAAGCCTTATCATTGCATTCCCACGCCTCCAAAACGCCAAATAAACACATCGTTATAAATGGTGACAGCGGTGCCTCGCAGCTGTGTTGTGTTTGCCCGCGAGGGAAGGAAGAGGAATGAAGTTATCTACCACTTCATCAGTCTCTACAAGAAGCATCCGACTCTCACCGAGTTATCCTGATGTCGTGTCTGCAAATCTCAGCATCCAGACACAGGTACAAGCAGGATTCAGGCCGAAATTTGTCTAATTCTCCGAGAAATGGCGTCACTGACTTCACGCCACAGCGTCCCATGCTGTTTCTCAGTCACGTGTTCAGTCTTGCCAGCATGTTCTGTTGTTGTTGTTGTTCAGCTCAGCACTGCTATTTCAGCACTTCAGAGGTGAGTTTGTGGTGATTTTAGCGTCTAGTGTGGGTGTCTCCCTCGTGTATGGGTAGGGTGAGAGTAGGAAGCGGCCGGGCTCCTCGCCTCTCACCCAGACACTCACGCTCGCCCTAGTGTACGCCACACACTCCACTCACCACTGCCAGTGCCCTCTATGCTGTTTTCTGTGAATTTCCTTGTGAATTCTTGCCAGTGCTGTGTATCCGAGTGTCGATGCCACTCGAAGCCACGTGATCAGCACGCCATGTGGGTTAGGCCAGATCAGCAAGCCACGCTGTGGTCTGCGCCCACATCAACCCATGACGTCACCATGCTGCTGACGTCACCATGCTGCCGACTCCACGACGTCACTCCACTGATGTCACTTTGCGATGTCACCCCATGACATCCATCATCATGTCACTCCAGAACGTCACCTCGCGACGTCACCCACGATGTTGCCTGACGTTCCTCGCGATGTCTGTTGATGTCACTCGCGATGTCACGCCTGATATCACCCATATGATGTCCCGAGTGCTGTAGTTTCACAGTGTGCATTTTATTTTCATTATTTTCGAGAAGTTTGAGAGAAGATATAAGTCGAGTGTTCATTAATTCCTCTCAGTCAGTGTTCTCACATGTGACGATTTTTACACAGAAAAGCGTCATTTGCTAGTAAGCTATGTTGTACCACATGTGCAGTATGTGTGCAGTTTCTCGTGTGTCCTATGTAGCACCTGTGTGTTACTTTGTCACCCAGTGTGTGACCAGCGCCCCGCGCGCTTGACAGCTGACATTTGTCAGTCCAGGCGTCAGTTACGAGCGTTCGAGCGCCCTGTACAGAAAGCTCTTATTGTTCGCCGCTCGTAGATGCCTTTGCTGAATCGTACCTGCGACGATTCTCCCATCGAGACCGTTCCACTTCACCTCCAAGACCGTCAGTCCAGTTATTGCAGATGACCAGTTTGGGGACGCTTACACTGCCCTTTGCTCTAACTACTACTGTCGAGAGATGTCACTCGTCAAGCCGCAGTTAAGCCTGTTGGCAGGCGACTGTCAGTCTCGTGTCACAGCTTCAGTGAGCAGCCTGCACAAAGATGATGTCACTTTGCCCTTCTGGGGTGTACGCTTGGGTTCCACTACCTGCCACTCCGTCTCTGAGTACATCCAGTGCTTGGAATCATTGGAAACCTGTGGTTTCCGTCGCGCATCCTCCATGAGGTCGGCCTCTTGTCCTGACCAACCTCATAAGAGAGCTCGTATCTCGTCACCTCCTGACCATCAGAGCTCAGTTATCAGTGAAACTCAGTCTGGGGACGCCCTTTCTGACCATCACTCTAACTCTCGCGCTGTTGTAGAGGACGACAGTTGTCAAGCCGCAGTCTCCCTGTCGGCAGGCGACTGTCTGACTCGTGTCATGGCATCAGCGAGCAGAGTTACAGCCTGTACAAAGTATGACATCACTTTGTCGGCTAATTCGCTCACTCCTGTTACGGTGTATGTGACAAGAGCTTTCGAAGAAGATCATGTGCTAGTCGACAACGACATGTGCAGAGTCAAGGGCCTCTCGCTTGAGCCGTCCTTGCACACTGTGCGTCGTGGCATGTTGCAAGTCCTTGTCGGTAACTTGCATAGTCGAGAATTCCCCCTGAGGAAGGATACTTCACTTGTCGACCTCGTCAGGTTCCCTCTCCCGGTGAGAGTGGAGGGAGAAATCCCAGCTGACATTCTTGTAAGTGCAGTCCTCCCAAGTGAGTCCGCTACTAATTCTTCCGTCACCCGGCCAGTGCAGGAAGATGATCTAGCTATGACAGACTACCTGGAAGAAGTTCCACAACTTCTCCAGGTTCTCAATCGCGCACGCACTGCCTTCGCGTTAGATGGTGAGTCCATGGGTCTGACCCCGCTTATGTCTCACCATATTCCGCTTGATAAAGGTACTAAACCCATTTACGTGCCTGCGTATCGTTTGCCGCATGTGCAAAGAGTGTTTGCTGACGAACTCATTGCAAAGATGCTCCGCGATGGAGTTATCGAGGAGTCCATTTCCCCGTGGAATGCCCCTCTAATCCTAGTTCCCAAGAAAGATGGAACATGGCGTCCTGTTATCGATTACAGGAAACTGAATGCCTGTACCATCCCAGACCGATTTCCATTGCCAGTTCTGAATGACCTGTTACAGAACATTGGTGATAACAAGGTCTTTTCGACTCTTGATCTTCTTCAAGGGTTTTGGCAGATCCCTCTTGATGACCAAAGCAAAGAACTAACAGCGTTCTCTACGCCTACTGGTCATTATCAGTTCAAGAGAATGCCCTTCGGCTTGCACAGAAGCCCGATCACGTTCAGTCGTCTAATGACAACGATTTTCCGTACTCTCCTAGGTGGCACGCTCATGGTCTACCTAGACGATCTCATTGTGATGTCCCAAGATGTTCCTACTCATCTCGTAAAATTTGAGCGGGTACTGGAAAAACTAGCCAAGGCTAATCTTAAGGTGAAGCTTTCTAAATGCCAGTTCCTTAAGCAGGAAATAAAGTTTCTGGGCCACGTAGTGACTCAGAGCGGCATCAAGACAGACGAGTCTAAAATCTCGACTGTGCGAAAGTTCCCTAGACCTACGACGGCAGATACTGTCCGCTCCTTCGTAGGCCTAGCCAGATTCTACCGCACTTTCATAGCCGGCTTCTCCACCTTAGCTGCACCCTTGACACAGCTCCTTAAGAAAGATGTCCCCTTTGAGTGGACGTGTGACCAAGAAAGAGCTTTCGTCACACTTAAAAATAGGTTAACATCAGCCCCAGTCCTTAGATTCCCTGATTTCACCAAAGCGTTCACCTTGACGACAGATGCCAGCAAAGTTGGTATCGGTGCAGTCTTGTCGCAGGAATCTAAGGGTAAGCAACAGCCAATAGCTTATGCTAGCCGTGTTCTTACCAAAGCTGAAGTCAATTACTCTGTGACAGAGCTAGGAACCCTAGCCATCGTCTGGGCTTTGAACCACTTCAGAGACATTATTTACCAGTATCCTATCAAGATTTACACTGATCATCTGCCGTTATTATCCCTTTTTGCAAACAAGAATCTCTCTGGGAAACATGCTCGGTGGTCTCTCACCTTTAACGACTACAATCCCGAAATCTGCTATGTACCGGGTAAGCAAAATGTCGTGGCTGACGCCTTGTCGAGGCATATAGCCTTTGTCAGTGCAGACAACTCGTTCTCCATCGAGGACCTAGAGAGAGCCCAACGGCGGGACCCGGTGTGGTCACCAGTCCTTCGATTCCTAACCAAGGAGAACGTTGGCCCGCGGGTCAAGTCGCCCGTTCCGCTGACAGACTTAGTGGTCAATCAAGGAGTACTGTGTCATGTAGCTCGACTAGTGGACCCCGGCAGAACCCGTACACCAACTGGTGATACCGGAGTCCCTGGTACCCGCGACTCTCAAGTTGATCCACGATGTCCCAGGCGCAGCGCACCCCGGGAAGGACCGCAGCATCAAACAGGCTAGAATGAAATATTTCTGGCCTAAAATGGCAGCGGAAATTGCCAAGTATGTACACCAGTGTGTCGTTTGCTTACAACACAAGGGTACTGTCACGGATCCCAATCCCATTCTGAAGTATCCCATTACAAAGGAGCCCTGGGAGAGAACTTCTGTCGACCTGTTGACGAATTTCTCGACCTCGGAGAAGGGTAATAAACACCTGCTTGTAATGGTAGATAACTTGACGCGGTACTGCGAGTTAGTACCCATCCCTGACAAAACGGCCGAGACAGTCGCAAATGCTTTCTGTGAGCGTATCGTTCTCCGTCATACCTGCCCACGTGTTCTCCTGTCAGACAATGGGTCGGAGTTCATAAATGCCACAATGAAGGACCTTTGTTCCAGGTTTGACATTCACCAAGCACCAGTAGCTCCACGTCACCCGGCGAGTAATGATCTTGCTGAATGTACAAACCGCAAAGTTCTGGAGGTGCTCAGAGTAACCGTTAATCCGAGTTGTACTACATGGGATGACGCTATTCCAGATGTTCAGTGTACATTGAACTCTTCCCTCAACAGCTCGATTGGCGAGACACCCCATTTTGCCTTGTACGGCTATGATAAGTGTTTACCGTACGAAATCCTGTTTGCTCCGCCTAGTCCAACCTATGACGCCGATAACACCGGTATAGTTAAGATGTGGACCACACAGCTTGTCTTCCAGCGAGTACGTGAGAACCTAATAAAAGCCACAGATAGGTTCACGTCTGATCGCAACGCCCACGCTAAGGAAAGTAAGGTGGAACCAGGTTGCAAAGTTATGTTGCTCAACCCGACGCAGACCCCTGGTATGCATAAACTTGTTCCGAAGTTTGTCGGTCCTTACCGTGTCCTACGACAGCTCCGCGGCAATAAGTTCGAGGTGAGGGAGATAGCTACCGGAACTATCAGAGAAGCTCACCTTGACCACATGAAGTATATTGATCATGTGCAAGCTGAAGCAGAGCTGGAATCGCGGGCATTGCAAAGCCACAATCAGACTCAAACTAGTGACAACCTGTCTAGTTCTTCACCCGCTACCACTACGACAGATGACAGTCCTGTAAGGCTCCATACCTACTGACTTGTCCGACTCCTACGCTAGCTACGCTAATTGTTTGCTTGCAGAAATGGGGATTAATGCGCATACATTGTATAGTTAGTAAATAATGGAGTCAGGGTGGAGAACACCATGTAAATATGTAAAATTTATTCTAGCAGGGTACCCGTAGTATAATGAATTCCATGGAAATAATGTTATTGTGAGTATGTGCACCCAGTGTGTCTTGTAAAGCCTGTATAAAGGCAAGGGCCGTATCGCCCTTTTGAGTTAAATGTCACACCTTAGGAAATGCTACTGTCAGTCATTGTTTGCAGATGTGAGGATGGTACAGCGCTCAAGGATGTGCAGTCAACTTGATGTCTGGCCCTGTGGACAACCTGTATATAGAAGACTCTAGTTCCTGTGTCAGCATTGGCTTGTTCTGTCCTCCGTCCAGCTGTACGGGCATGCCGATTTTCTCTTCCCCGACTCACGAAGTGGGAGAGTTTTTTTTTTCGGCCTGCACCGGCAATGTTCTGTTGTTAAATGTAAATGTCAGGTGACCGGAAGCCAGTTTTCGCTGGGTAATTTTGTTGGATCGTTTACACATTCGTGCCCGCCAGTATTGTCGTGTCGAGACGACACACGGTAGGTGGCCGAGCGGATGTAAACAGCCTATTCGTAGGCTCTTTCAAACTGCGCGGCACTACGGTGCTGCCATCTATAGGCCTATCAAGGTCGGGCTGGTCAGCCATGATTCTCTCTCACTCTGGCGGCCAACCTCACAGAAACAGGTTCTACCCTTGCTGGCTCCCAGGCCCCTCACGCTCTGCCCAGTGTATACCTACACCTTCCCATTAATAAACTGAGTCTAGTCATTGGCCGTATCTCTGCACCTACGCTACCATTCTACTGCCCAAACGTAAGCAGCCAAGAAAATAGAGTTAACACCACATCCTCCTATACCACCACAGTCCCCTACACCACCACAGTCCCCTACACCACCACAGGCTCCTACACCACCACAGCCTCCTACACAACCACAGCCCCCTACACCACCACAGCCCCGTACACCACAACAGTCCCCTACACCACCAATGCCTCCTACATCACCACAGTCCCCTACACCACCACAGCCTCCTACACCACCAAAGTCATGGTGCGTGATGAGGTATCACAGTGGGCGCCTGTGACGAGCGGCATACCGCAGGGGTCAGTCCTAGGACCAGTGTTATTCTTGGTATATGTAAATGACATGACGGATGGGATAGACTCAGAAGTGTCTGTTCGCAGATGATGTGAAATTAATGAGGAGAATCACATCGGAAGAGGACCAAGCAGGACTTCAAACAGACCTGAACAAGCTTGACATCTGGTCTAGCAACTGGCTTCTCGAATTCAGTCCCACCAAATGCAAAGTCATGAAGATCGGAGAAGGGCAAAGAAGACCGCTGACAGAGTACAGGCTAGGCGGACAAAGGCTACAAACCTCGGCAAAGGAGAAAGACCTTGGGGTGAGTATAACGCCAAGCACGTCTCCGGAGGCACACATCAACCAGATAACTGCGGCAGCATATGGGCGACTGGCAAACCTAAGATTAGCGTTCCGTTACCTTAACAAGGAATCGTTCAAGACACTGTACACCGTGTACGTCAGGCCCATACTAGAATATGCAGCACCAGTCTGGAACCCACACCTGGTCAAGCACGTAAAGAAACTAGAGAAAGTGCAAAGGTTTGCGACAAGGTTAGTTCCACAACTCAGGGGTCTGTCCTATGAAGAAATGTTGAGGGAAATAGGACTAACAACACTGGAGAAAAGAAGGGTCAGAGGAGACATGATAACCACATACAAAATACTGCGGGGAATCGACAAGGTAGACAGTGACAGGATGTTCCAGAGAGGGAACACAGAAACAAGGGGACACAACTGGAAGCTGAAGACTCAGATGAGTCAAAGGGATGTTAGGAAGCATTTCTTCAGCCACAGAGTAGTCAGGAAGTGGAATAGTCTAGAGAAAGATATAGTGGAGGCAGGAACCATACATAGTTTTAAGACGAGGTATGATAAAGCTCATGGAGCAGGGAGAGCAGAGACCCAGTAGCGGACAGCGAAGAGGCGGGGCCAGGAGCTGAGTCTCGACCCATGCAACCACAATTAGGTGAGTCCCCTACACCACCACAGCATCCTATACCACCACAGTCCCCTACTCCTACACCACCACACCTTCCCACACCACCACAGCCTCCACACCACCACAGACCTCCACCACCACACACAACTTCCCACACCACCACAGCCTCCCACACCACCACAACTTCCCACACCACCACATCCTCCCACACCACCACATCCTCCCACACCACCACAACTTCCCACACCACCACAACTTCCCACACCACCACAACTTCCCACACCACCACATCCTCCCACACCACCACACCTTTACACCACCACATCCCCCCTACACCACCACAATCTCCCACACCACCACAACTTCCCACACCACCACATCTCCCACACCACCACACTTCCCACACCACCAAAATCCTCCCACACCACCCCAACTTCCCACACCACCACAACTTCCCACACCACCACAACTTCCCACACCACCACATCCTCCCACACCACCACTATACCTCCCACACCACCCAAACTTCCCACACCACCACAATCTTCCCACACCACCACAACTTCCCACACCACCACATCCTCCCACACCACTCACACACTTCCCCACACCACCACACACTTCCTCACACCACCACATCCTTCCCCACACCACCACACACTTCCCACACCACCACACACTTCCCCACACCACCACATCCTACACCACCACCACTCCCACACACCACACATCTCCCTACACCACCACAACTTCCCACACCACCACATCCTCCCACACCACCACAACTTCCCACACCACCACATCCTCCCACACCACCACAACTTCCCACACCACCACATCCTCCCACACCACCACAACCTCCCACACCACCACATCCTCCCACACATCCCCCACACCACCACACTCCCACACCACCACAACTTCCCACACCACCACAACTTCCCACACCACCACATCCTCCCACACCACCACAACTTCCCACACCACCACAACTTCCCACACCACCACAACCTCCCACACCACCACAACTTCCCACACCACCACATCCTCCCACACCACCACAACTTCCCACACCACCACAACTTCCCACACCACCACATCCTCCCACACCACCACATCCTCCCACACCACCACAACTTCCCACACCACCACAACTTCCCACACCACCACATCCTCCCACACCACCACAACTTCCCACACCACCACACTCCCCACACCACCACACTTCCCACACCACCACAACTTCCCACACCACCACAACTTCCCACACCACCACACTCCCACACCACCACACTCCCACACCACCACAATCCTCCCACACCACCACACACTCCCACACCACCACATCCTCCCACACCACCACAACTTCCCACACCACCACACTCCAGCCATCCTCTTCACACCACCACAGCCTCACACCACCACATCCCCAACCACCACACCTCCCACACCACCACATCCCACACCACCACAACTTCCACACCACCACACTTCCACACCACACAACCCCACACACCACACCTCCCACACCACCACTTCCCACACCACCACATCCTCCCACACCACCACATCCTTCCACACCACCACACTTCCCACACCACCACAACTTCCCACCCACTACACTCCACGCCACCACACCTCCACACCACCACAACCCCACACCACCACAACTCCCACACAAACAACTTCCCACACCACCACTCCTCCACACCCCACAACCCCACACCCCACACTCCCACACCACCACAACTCCCACACCACCCAACTTCCCACACCACCACTTCCCACACCACCACGCCTCCACACCACCACATCTCCCACACCACCCACTTCACACCACCACCTTCCCACACCACCACACTTCCCACACCACCACATCCTCCACACCACCACAACTTCCCACACCACCACAACTTCCCACACCACCATCCTCCCACACCACCACACCCTCCACCACCACAACCCACACCACACAATTCCACACCACCACATTCCCACACCACCACTCCTCCCACACCACCACAACTTCCACACACCACATCCTCACACCACCACACTTCCCACACCACCACATCTCTACACCACCACTTCCACACCACCACATCTCCACACCACCCACTTCCACACCACCACACCTCCCACACCACCCCACATCCTCCTACACCACCACATCCTCCACACCACCACAACTTCCCACACCACCACAATCCCACACCACCACATCTCCACACCACCACACCCACACCACCACAACTCCCAACCACCACATTCCCCACACCACCACACTCCCACACCACCACACCCTCCCACACCACCACACCCCCACACCACCACAACTTCCCACACCACCACATCCTCCCACACCACCACAACTTCCCCACACCACCACAACCCCACACCACCACAACTTCCCCACCACCACATCTCCCACACCACCACAACTCCACACCACCACATCCTCCCACACCACCACACCCCTACACCACCACATCCTCCCACACACACAGCCTCTACACACCACACCTCCACACCACCACCCTCCTACACACCACACCTCCTAACTACCACACCCCCTACACCACCACACCCCTACACCACCACTTCCCACACCCCACACTTCCCACACCACCACAACCTCTCCACACCCCACAACTTCCCACACCACCACATCCTCCACACCACCACAACTCCCACACCACCACAACTTCCCACACCACCACATCTCCCACACCACCAACTTCCCACACCACCACATCCTCCCACACCACCAACTTCCCACACCACCACAACCCCACACCACCACATCTCCCACACCACCACATCTCCCACACCACCACAACTTCCACACCACCACACCTCCCACACCACCACAACTCCCACACCACACAACTTCCCACACCACCACATCCTCCACACCACCACAACTTCCCACACCACCACAATCCCCACACCACCACACTTCCTCACACCACCACACCCCCTTACACCACCACACTTCCCACACCACCACATCCTCCCCACCACCAACTTCCCACACCACCACACCCCCACACCACCACATCCTCCCCACCACCACAACCTTCCCACACACCACCTTCCCACACCACCACATCCTCCCACACCACCAACTTCCCACACCACCACAATCCTCCCACACCACCACATCCTCACACCACCACAACTTCCCACACCACCACATCTTCCCACACCACCACAACTTCCCACACCACCACATCCTCCCACACCACCACATCCTCCCACACCACCACATCCTCCCACACCACCACAACTTCCCACACCACCACATCCTCCCACACCACCACAACTTCCCACACCACCACAACTTCCCACACCACCACAACTTCCCACACCACCACAACTTCCCACACCACCACAACTTCCCCCCACCACCACACACTTCCCCACACCACCACAACTTCCCACACCACACAACTTCCCACACCACCACAACTTCCCACACCCACCACACCTCCCACACCACCACATCTTCCCACACCACCACACCCTACACCACCACCTCCCACACCACCACAACTTCCCACACCACCACACTTCCACACCACCACAACTCCCACACCACCACAGCTTCCCACACCACCACATCCTCCCACACCACCACAACTTCCCACACCACCACACTCCCACACCACCACAATTCCCACACCACCACATCCTCCCACACCACCACACTCACCCACCACATCTCCACACCACCACATCCTCCCACACCACCACAACTTCCACACCACCACATCCTCCCACACCACCACATCTCCCACACCACCACACCCTCCCACACCACCACACTCCCACACCACCACAACTTCCCACACCACCACAACTTCCCACACCACCACATCCTCCCACACCACCACAGCCTCCCACACCACCACAACTTCCCACACCACCACAGCCTCCCACACCACCACAACTTCTTACACCACCACAGCCTCCCACACCACCACAGCCTCCCACACCACCACAGCCTCCCACACCACCACAGCCTCCGACAAAACCACAGCCTCCCACACCACCACAGCCTCCCACACCACCACAACTTCCCACACCACCACAGCCTCCCACACCACCACAGCCTCCCACACCACCACAACTTCCCACACCACCACAGCCTCCCACACCAATACAGTCTACCACACTACCACAGCCTCCCACACCACCACAGCCTTCCACACCACCACATCCTCCCACACCACCACAACTTCCCACACCACCACAACTTCCCACACCACCACAACTTCCCACACCACCACAACTTCCCACACCACCACAACTTCCCACACCACCACAACTTCCCACACCACCACAGCCTCCCACACCACCACAGCCTCCCACACCACCACAGCCTCTTACACCAATACAGTCTACCACATTACCACAGCCTGCTACACCACCACAGTCTACTACACCACATCCTCCCACACCAATACAGTCTACCACACCACCACAGCCTGCTACACCACCACAGTCTACTACACCACATCCTTCCACACCACCACAGTCTACCACACCACCACAACCTGCTACACCACCACAGTCTACTACATCACATCCTCCCATACCAGCACATCCTCCCATAACACGTACCACATCACAACAACTTCCCACAGCAAAACAAAGAACCAGACGCACCAAAACAGGAAACATAATTGAATTAACCCAAGAGGACTCACTTTCAGGGTGCCACCTGGCACTGCTTCCTGTACCAGGACTCTTGAAGAACACGGTACCAGGAGGACTCACCTTCATAGTGCCACCTGGCACTGCTTCCTGTACCAGGACTCTTGAAGAATACGGCACCAGGATGTCTCACCTTCAGGGTGCCACCTTCCCACTCTTCATTTTTCCTACAGAGTTTTTTTTATAGAAATCAATTTTACAGGTAATTTCAAAGTCCCGTCCTGTCTGAGGTACACTACCCCCTCCCCGGGATGCGACTCAAAAAAGTCGACTAACACCCAGGTTCCTCCTTACTGCTAAGTGAATGGAGACAACAGGTGTCAGGAAAATGCCCAACGTTCCCACCCTTGCCGGGTGGGAACTAGCCCACAGCCCACCTTGAAACACTAGACCACAGCCCACGACCACCTTGAAACACTAGACCACAGCCCACGACCACCTTGAAACACTAGACCACAGCCCACGACCACCTTGAAACACTAGACCACAGCCCACGACCACCTTGAAACACTAGACCACAGCCCACGACCACCTTGAAACACTAGACCACAGCCCACGACACCTTGAAACACTAGCCCACAGCCCACAGCCCACCTTGAAACACTAGACCACAGCCACGACCACCTTGAAACACTAGACCACAGCCCACGACCACCTTGAAACACTAGACCACAGCCTACAGCCCACCTTGAAACACTAGACCACAGCCCACGACCACCTTGAAACACTAGACCACAGCCCACGACCACCTTGAAACACTAGCCCACAGCCCACAGCCCACCTTGAAACACTAGACCACAGCCCACGACCACCTTGAAACACTAGACCACAGCCCACGACCACCTTGAAACACTAGACCACAGCCCACGACCACCTTGAAACACTAGCCCACAGCCCACAGCCCACCTTGAAACACTAGACCACAGCCCACGACCACCTTGAAACACTAGACCACAGCCCACGACCACCTTGAAACACTAGCCCACAGCCCACAGCCCACCTTGAAACACTAGCCCACAGCCCACGACCACCTTGAAACACTAGACCACAGCCCGACCACCTTGAAACACTAGACCACAGCCCACGACCACCTTGAAACACTAGCCCTACAGCCCACAGCCCACCTTGAAACACTAGCCCACAGCCCACGACCACCTTGAAACACTAGCCCACAGCCCACGACCACCTTGAAACACTAGACCACAGCCCACGACCACCTTGAAACACTAGACCACAGCCCACGACCACCTTGAAACACTAGACCACAGCCCACGACCACCTTGAAACACTAGACCACAGCCCACGACCACCTTGAAACACTAGACCACAGCCCACGACCACCTTGAAACACTAGACCACAGCCCACGACCACCTTGAAACACTAGACCACAGCCCACGACCACCTTGAAACACTAGACCACAGCCCACGACCACCTTGAAACACTACCGTCACACCAGAAGAGGGACTTTTAAAGGACCTAAAAGGGAACTGACTCGAGTTTAAGGTAAGACTAACTTAAAAGGCAACTAAACAAAGTCTTAAAAATGCACAAGAAAAGATGAAGAGCAAGAATGATAAATTAATTAATTTTTACTCTTCGAGGACAGGAAGGTGTCCTTTGTTGGCCTCGTGGAGGTACTGCAGAAGCCTCACTTGTATTACCTCGCCCTACCTCTGGAGTCTTGTTGGCCTCGTGGAGGTACTGCAGAAGCCTCACTTGTATTACCTCGCCCTACCTCTGGAGAGTCTTCTCCTGGTGAACTATATTACGTAAACCGAGTGAAGAGGCTGTATCAGCCTCACTTCCATTACCCATCTTATTTTCCATCAGCAAACTTATTTTACATTAACGAACTTATTTTCCTCCTTTGTCAAAGAGCTTGTTACTGAGAAACTTTGCAGATCAGTGGAACAGAAGTAACGTTGTCCAGAACCAACGTTGGAAGGCTGCATGGTTGATGTCTGGCACTACTGAGGCATCAATGACTGACACACTGGCTCTCCCTCAATGCTATACAAATCTTCTTTTTCAGATGACCCTCAACGATGTAATATTGAAGTTGATGTTGGGGATGTGGGTGCTGCTATCTAGCAGCTAGCCATGCTAGGTACTAGCTAGCAGCTAGCCATGCTAGGTACTAGCTAGCAACTAGCCATGCTAGGTACTAGCTAGCAGCTAGCCATGCTAGGTACTATCTAGCAGCTAGCTATGCTAGGTACTAGCTAGCAGCTAGCCATGCTAGGTACTAGCTAGCAACTAGCCATGCTAGGTACTATCTAGCAGCTAGCCATGCTAGGTACTAGCTAGCAGCTAGCCATGCTAGGTACTAGCTAGCAACTAGCCATGCTAGGTACTAGCTAGCAGCTAGCCATGCTAGGTACTAGCTAGCAGCTAGCTATGCTAGGTACTAGCTAGCAGCTAGCCATGCTAGGTACTAGCTAGAACCTATCCATGCTAGGTACTAGCTAGCAACTAGCCATGCTAGGTACTAGCTAGAACCTATCCATGCTAGGTACTAGCTAGAACCTATCCATGCTAGGTACTAGCTAGCAACTAGCCATGCTAGGTACTAGCTAGAACCTATCCATGCTAGGTACTAGCTAGCAACTAGCCATGCTAGGTACTAGCTAGAACCTATCCATGCTAGGTACTAGCTAGAACCTATCCATGCTAGGTACTAGCTAGCAACTAGCCATGCTAGGTACTAGCTAGAACCTATCCATGCTAGGTACTAGCTAGCAGCTAGCCATGCTAGGTACTAGCTAGAACCTATCCATGCTAGGTACTAGCTAGCAACTAGCCATGCTAGGTACTAGCTAGCACCTAGCCATGCTAGGTGCTAGCTTATAACACAGTCAAGAGAACAATGAAAACACCAGGAGTAAACTATGTATCAGAAGTTAGTTTTAACTGACTATATATTCTAACCACCAGAATGTATATACAGGTATTTATGCTATAATAATAATAATAATAATAATAATAATAATAATAATAATAATAATAATAATAATAATAATAATAATAATAATAATAATAATAATAATAATAATAATAATAATTTATTTTATTAACACATCGGCCGATTCCCACCAAGGCAGGGTGGCCACCAAGGCAGGGTTGCCCGAAAAAGAAAAACTTTCATCATCATTCATTACATCACTGTCTTGCCAGAGGGGTGCTTTACACTACAGTTATAAAACTGCAACATTAACACCCCTCCTTCAGAGTGCAGACACTGTACTTCCCATCTCCAGGACTCAAGTCCGGCCTGCCGGTTTCCCTGAATCCCTTCATAAATGTTACTTTGCTCACACTCCAACAGCACGTCAAGTATTAAAAACCATTTGTCTCCATTCACTCCTATCTAACACGCTCACGCATGCTTGCTGGAAATCCAAGCCCCTCGCACACAAAACCTCTTTTACCCCCTCCCTCCAACCTTTCCTAGGCCGACCCCTACCCCGCCTTCCCTCCACTACAGATTTATACACTCTCGAAGTCATTCTATTTCGTTCCATTCTCTCTACATGTCCGAACCACCTCAACAACCCCTCTTCAGCCCTCTGGATAATAGTTTTGGTAATCCCGCACCTAATAATAATAATAATAATAATAATAATAATAATAATAATAATAATAATAATAATCTTTATTTCTACATGTACATGTACAAGGTATACAGACCTAGTTGACATCAATGACATACTAATTCCCGCAAATTAGGTCAATTTTGGCCCAGGATGCAACCCACACGAGTCGACTAACACCCAGGTACCTATTTTACTGATGGGTGAAAGTGGGCAGCAGGTGTCTTAAGGAAACATGCCCTAATGTTTCCACCCGTACCTGGGATCGACCTCAGTGTGTGAGCTGAGTGCGCTAGCAATCGAGCTACAGGATATGAAGTAAGACATGAATCAAGAATGGAGTGGAAGTATGAGAACTCTCACTGTTCCATCTATAAAGACTCGTACACAGGACAGTGTCCAGTATGGCATTAACCAACTCGAGGATCGTGAGGATCTGGAGGTCCAGGCTGCACCTACATGCCAGGTAACTCCACCTGGGTCCCCCTTCCTGGCAGTCACAACATACTCAAATGTTTCGCTAATTTAAGCAAACAATAATGCACTGTGTCTTAAGACTGGTTTAAGAAGACACACAAGAACATAGTTATGTCTAATATACATTAAATAAAGTATCTGCCCTGGACACACGCCACACACACACCTAAGTTAATCCTCTTTGTTTACCTGGAGAGGGTTTCAGGGCTCAACACCCCCCCCCCCACCACCTGTGTACTGGATGAAAGAAAAGAAAAAATTGATTATGAATTTGAAAATGTTGAGTGATGAAGTTGTAAGAGATGAGCGCACCGGCTCTCAAACTGTCTAGGATCAAACCCATGAAGATCAGGTATTAGTCAACCATACTCAGGTCAGGTCAGATCATCTTTCTATCCTATATTTTAAAAAAGAAAGAAAAAACTTTAATCATCTTTCAACACTTCCAACATCAATCATATATTACCTGGAGTTTACCTGGAGAGAGTTCCAGGGGTCAACGCCCCAGCGGCCCGGTCTGTGACCAGGCCTCATGTTGGATCAGAGCCTGATCAACTAGGCTGTTACTGCTGGCCGCACGCAGTCCAACTTACGAACCACAGCCCGGCTGGTCAGGCACCGACTTTAGGTGCCTGTCCAGTGCCTGCTTGAAGACAGCCAGGGGTCTATTGGTAATCCCCCTTATGTATGCTGGGAGGCAGTTGAACAGTCTTGGGCCCCTGATACTTATTGTGTTGTCTCTCAACGTGCTAGTGGCACCCCTGCTTTTCATTGGGGGGATGTTACATCGTCTGCCGCGTCTTTTGTTTTCGTAGGGAGTGACTCTCGTGTGCAATTTGGTACTAATCCCTCTAGGATTTTCCAAGTGTATATAATAATGTATCTCTCCCGCCTGCGTTCCAGAAAGTACAGGTTTAGGAACTTCAAGCGTTCCCAATAATTGAGGTGGTTTATCGCAGTTATGTGTGCGGTGAAGGTTCTCTGTACATTTTCTAGGTCAGCAATTTCACCTGCCTTGAAAGGTGCAATTAGTGTGCAGCAATATTCCAGCCTAGATAGAACAAGCGACCTGAAAAGTGTCAACATGGGCTTGGCATCCCTGGTTTTGAAGGTTCTCATTATCCATCCTGTCATTTTTCTGGCAGATGCGATTGCTACAGTGTTATGGTCCTTGAAGGTGAGATCCTCTGTCATGATCACTCCCAGGTCTTTGGCATTAGTTTTTCGCTCTATTGTGTGGTTGGAATTTGTTTTATACTCCGATGAGATTTTAATTTCTTCACGTTTTCCATATCGGAGTAATTGAAATTTCTCATCATTGAACTTCATATTGTTTTCTGCAGACCATTTAAAGATTTGGTTGATGTCTGCTTGGAGTCTTGCAGTGTATTCAACGGTGGACACTGTCATGCAGATTCGGGTGTCATCTGCAAAGGAATACACGGCACTGTGGCTTATATCCCTGTCTATGTCCGATATAAGGATGAGGAACAGGATGGGAGCGAGTACTGTGCCTTGTGGAACAGAGCTTTTCACAGTAGCTGCTTCAGACTTTACTCTGTTGACTACTACCCTTTGTGTTCTACTTGTTAGGAAATTATAGATCCATCTACCAATTTTTCCTGTTATTCCTTTATCACGCATTTTGGTTGATATTACACCATGGTCACACTTGTCAAAGGCTTTTGCAAAGTCTTTGTATATAACACCTGCATTCTGTTTGTCTTCTAGAGCATCCAGGACCTTGTCGTAGTGGTCCAGTAGTTGGGACAGACAGGAGCGACCTGCTCTAAACCCTTGCTGCCCTGGGTTGTGTAATTGATGGGTATCTAGATGAGTGGTGATCTTGCTTCTTAGAACCCTTTCAAATATTTTTATGATATGGGACGTTAGCGCTATTGGTCTGTAGTTCTTTGCTATTGCTTTACTGCCGCCTTTGTGGAGTGGGGCTATGTCTGTTGTTTTTAGTAACTGCGGGACGACCCCAGTGTCCATGCTCCTATGCGCTCAGATACAATAGCTTAGATGTCCCTCCAAACAGCCAATATCCCAAACCCCTCCTTTAAAGTGCAGGCATTACACTTCCCTGCTCACACTCCAACAGCTCATCAGTTCCCAAAAACCATTCGTCTAAATTCACTCCTATCTAACACGCTCACACACGCTTGCTGACGTCCAAGTCCCTCGCCCACAAAACCTCCTTTACCCCTTCCCTCCAACCTTTTCGAGGACGACCCCTACCCCGCCTGCCTTCCACTACAGATTTATACGCTCTCCAATTCATTCTACTTTGATCCATTCTCTCTAAATGACCAAACCACCTCAACAACCCCTCTTCAGCCCTCTGACAAATACTTTTAGTAACTCCACACCTTCTCCTAATTTTCACATTCCGAATTTTCTGCATAATATTTACACCACACATTGCCCTTAGACAGGACATCTCCACTGCCTCCAGCCTCCTCCTCGCTGCAGCATTTGCAACCCATGCTTCACACCCATATAAGAGTGTTGGTACCACTATACTCTCGTACGCTCTCTTCTTTGCCTCCATGGATAACGTTTTTTGTCTCCACAGATACCTCAACGCACCACTCACCTTTTTTCCTTCATCAATTCTATGGTTAACCTCATCCTTCATAAACCCATCCGCTGACAAGTCAACTCCCAAAATCATTCACTTCTTCCATACTCCCTGTTACTCAGTGTAACAAGGACATGTCCCTACCTTCCTGAGAGAGAAGCTTTCCTACCTTCCTAAGGAAGTGAGGGGCCGGGTTAGGGGAGAGGAGCGGCTGGAGAGGAGCGGCTGGAGAGGAGTAAGGAGGGTCCGGGGAAGGGGTGAGGGCCGGGAGGGGGGTGAGGGCCGGGAGGGGGGTGAGGGCCGGGAGGGGGGTGAGGGCCGGGAGGGGGTGAGGAGAAGCAGGGTAATGAGTGTACTCCTCGGATCAACCCCGCCCCCCCCACACAACTTCACAAAATGAAGGTTCTTCCAACATAACCTTACCTCCCCCTCCCTCCTTCCCCTCCCTCCTTCTCCTCCCTCCTGCCTCTGCCTCTTCCACAGCCAGAAGGGGGTGAAGGAGAGAGGGGAAGTTGACAAGGAAGTCGGAGCAGGAGGATAGAAGGAAGAAAGAGAAGGAAGAGGAGGATAATGGAGAGGAGAGACCTGGTGGTTGTGGTGACCTGGTGGTTTTGGTGACCTGGTGGTTGTGGTGACCTAGTGGTTGTGGTGATCTGGTGTTTGTGGTGACCTAGTGGTTGTGGTGACCTAGTGGTTGTGGTGACCTAGTGGTTGTGGTGACCTGGTGGTTGTGGAGACCTGGTGTTTGCGGTGACCTGGTGGTTGTGGAGACCTAGTGGTTGTGGTGATCTGGTGGTTTTGGTGATCTGATAGTTGTGGTGACCTGGTGATTGTGGTGATCTGGTGTTTGTGGTCACCTGGTGGTTGTGGTCACCTGGTGGTTGTGGTGACCTGGTGGTGTGGTGGTGGTTGTAGAGGTGGTGGCGGTGATGGTTGTTGTGGTGGTTGAGGTGGTTGTGGTTGTGGTGGTGGTGGTGGTTGTGGTAGTGGTGGTGGTAGTGTGGGTGGTGGTGGTTGTGATGATGGTGGTTGTGGTAGTGGTTGTGGTGTTTGTGGTGGTGGTGTTGGGGGTGTGGGTGGTTGTGGTGGTGGTGGTTGTGGTGGGGTGGTGGTGGGGGTGGTGGTGGGATAGTGGTTGTGGTTATTGCGACCCCAGAATGGGCCCCAATGTATATATTTATAATGTATATTTTCCATTTTCTATAATTTTATATTGCTGATATTCTCGATAATAGCTAAATCGTTAATATCTTGCTTTATATTATTATTGGACTTATATTTGATATTATTTGACATTATTTGACTTATTTTTTGTAATAGGTAGGATGTAACATTATAAATTGTGCTCATGTTTGTAGTAGCTGCCTTGGAGTTGGTAAACTGGGAGGGAGTCAGATTCCACCTGAGGTGGGTGGCTGCTGCTCCTTCCTCGAGAGCACTACGCAGCTGGACATCGTTGAGACAACACCTCTCTTTTGTCTCTGCTTGTTTTCTCGCCATTTAGACTCTGTGTGGTAGAGTAT
This sequence comes from Cherax destructor, assembly GCA_009830355.1. Lineage (NCBI taxonomy): Eukaryota > Metazoa > Arthropoda > Malacostraca > Decapoda > Parastacidae > Cherax > Cherax destructor. The sequence goes on along the minus strand of WNWK01010593.1, from coordinate 27,391 downwards.
GTGTTCGGTGGTGAGACGAAACATACTTCTCAGGACTCTGTGTAACTCTGTTCACAGAGGATAAACTAGACAGTGATTTTCAACGTTTTTCTGGGTTGTGCGTCACATTGACACTCTGAGATAACTCAGGTCTCTAGCTACAGCTCCTGACCTAATTCGATAAGGCATCTGTGCACCGTCACAGTTTGGGATTGTTTATGCTGAACCTAGCTTCAGTAGAAAGGGAGTTTTGTGACTGTTTTGGAGGATCTATTGATGGTCCCCAGTTAGGGTCGATTTACTATCTCCTGGTTCCTGACGCTGTGTTGCTGTTGCCTGTTATATTGCTGTTCTGCGAATTGGTCATTTTACTGGTCAATCAAGCTGTTCTGATTGTCAGTTTGTTAGAGAAGCTAGCTTATGAGAAGTTCAGTCGGACACTGGTTGAGTCGAGTGTTAGAGTTACCTGGAGCTCACTCATACACACATATATTCTTATTTGCATATATCTGTATTATTGTAATTACTGACATTGTACCTGATGGTACTTCAGAGTCATTTGGATATATGTGCCCTCAGCACAGCCTTATGATATATGAGAGCAGTGTAGGAGCTAACCTCCTAATTAACCTCCTAATGCATTACTTAATGAACATCCTGATCATATGTACATTTATTTACTTTGAAACCCTAGACACTAACTTTGTTAATAAACATATTATATTTTATGCTTTGGTTAGTACCCTATCAGTTGTAATCCTCCTGGAGACTATTGAATATGCTGGATAACTGGACCAGGATACTGACTTTGTTGCAAAAGCCCAGTAACAGGCTGGATGCTAGAAGGGCTTTCCTTTCTAGTGTTCACTGGAGATGTCTATTACTAATAGATATCGTGTCATTTTGTAACAGTGGTGGGGTGGTGGTGGTGGTTGTGGTGGGGGTGGGGGTGGTGGTGGTGGTGGTGGTTGTGTTGGTTGTGGTGGGGTGGTGGTGGTGGTTGTGGTAGTGGTGGTGAGGGGGTGGTGGTTGTGGTGGGGGTGGTGGTGGTTGTGGTGGGGTGGTGGTGGTGGTTGTGGTAGTAGTGGTTGTGGTGGGGGTGGTGGTGGTTGTGGTGGTTGTGGTAGTGGTTGTGGTGGGGGTGGGGGTGGTTTTGGTGGTGGGAGTGGGGTGGTGGTGGTGGGATAGTGGTTGTGGTGGGGTGGTGGTGGTGTCGGTTGTGGTGGGGTGGTGGTGGTGGTGGTGGTTGTGGTGGGGTGTGGGGGTGGTGGTTGTGGTGGTGGTTGTGGTGGGGTGGTGGTGGTTGTGGTGGGGTGGTGGTTGTGGTGGTGGTTGTGGTGGGGTGGTGGTGCTGGTTGTGGTGAGGATGGTGATGGTTGTGGTGGGGTGGTGGTAGTGGTGGTTGTGGTGAGGATGGTGATGGTTGTGGTGGGGATGGTGGTGGTTGTGGTATGGGTGGTGGTGGTGGAGGGAGGGGTGAGCTAGTGAAAAAGGTTGCAGTGAAGGACCAGGAACATACAATGCTCCCTCCAGCTATTTCTTCCCTCCCTCCCTTCCTCCTTCCTTCCCTCCCTTCCTCCTTCCTTCCCTCCCTCCCTCCCTCTCTCCCCGTTACAATCCTTCCCCTCTCACACTCAACAGGGTCCATGCAGTCCTGTGCAAGTTGACCCTACTGTGACCCACTGAATAACTGAGGAAGGGAGAGAGACACCACGAAGAGGCTGAGGGCCCAGACAAGTTGAGCCCAAGGTTGCTGAGTAGACCAGCCAGCAGCACCTCTACTCTCATCTATCAGCACTGCCTAGTAGTGTAAATGACCTTCTCTGTGGAGAGGCAAATGTAGTCGGTGTTCACAAAAAGAAGAGAAGAGCAGAAATCAGCAACTACAGACCAGTGTCACTCCTGTCAATCACTGGCAAGATCCTTGACACAATAATCTCAAGACAAATGACAGAGTTTTTTGACTACTACTCACTACTATGTGACCGTCAATATGGCTTCAGAAAAGGTTACTCTGCTGCTGATCTGTTGTTAACCTCTCCACTAAGCGGCACCAGTCAGTTATCACAGTATACTTCCTCTAAGTTATCATAGTATACATCCTCTAAGTTATCATAGTATACATCCTCTAAGTTATCATAGTATACATCCTCTCAGTTATCATAGTATACATCCTCTAAGTTATCATAGTATACTTCCTCTCAGTTATCATAGTATACTTCCTCTCAGTTATCATAGTATACTTCCTCTAAGTTATCATAGTATACATCCTCTCAGTTATCATAGTATACTTCCTCTCAGTTATCATAGTATACATCCTCTCAGTTATAGTATACTTCCTCTCAGTTATCATAGTATACATCCTCTCAGTTATCATAGTATACATCCTCTCAGTTATCATAGTATACTTCCTCTCAGTTATAGTATACATCCTCTCAGTTATCATAGTATACTTCCTCTCAGTTATCATAGTATACATCCTCTCAGTTATCATAGTATACATCCTCTCAGTTATCATAGTATACTTCCTCTCAGTTATCATAGTATACTTCCTCTCAGTTATCATAGTACACATCCTCTCAGTTTTCATAGTATACTTCCTCTCAGTTATCATAGTATACATCCTCTCTGTTATCATAATATACTTCCTCTCAGTTATCATAGTGTACTTCCTCTCAGTTATCATAGTATACATCCTCTCAGTTATCATAGTATACATCCTCGAAGTTATCATAGTATACTTCCTCTCAGTTATCATAGTATACATCCTCTCAGTTATCATAGTATACATTCTCTCAGTTATCATAGTATACTTCCTCTCAGTTATAGTATACTCTCAATTATCACGTATACTTCCTTTCAGTTATCATTGTATACTTCCTCTCAGTTATCATAGTATACTTCCTCTCAGTTATCATAATATACATCCTCTCAGTTTTCATAGTATACATCCTCTCAGTTATAGTATACATCCTCTCAGTTATCATAGTATACATCCTCTCAGTTATCATAGTATACTTCCTCTCAGTTTTCATAGTATACATCCTCTCAGTTATCATAGTATACATCCTCTCATGTATCATAGTATACTTCCTCTAAGTTTTCATAGTATACATCCTCTCAGTTATATTATACATCCTCTCAGTTATCATAGTATACATCCTCTCAGTTATAGTATACATCCTCTCAGTTATCATAGTATACATCCTCTCAGTTATCATAGTATACATCCTCTCAGTTATCATAATATACATCCTCTCACTTTTCATAGTATACTTCCTCTCAGTTATAGTATACATCCTCTCAGTTATCATAGTATACATCCTCTCAGTTATCATAGTATACTTCCTCTCAGTTATCATAATATACATCCTCTAAGTTATCATAGTATACATCCTCTCAGTTATCATAGTATACTTCCTGTCAGTTATCATAGTATACATCCTTTCAGTTATCATAGTATACATCCTCTCAGTTATCATAGTATACTTCCTCTCATTTATCATAGTATACATCCTCTCAGTTATCATAGTATACTTCCTCTCAGTTATCATAGTATACTTCCTCTCAGTTATCATAGTATACATCCTCTCAGTTATCATAGTATACTTCCTCTCAGTTATCATAGTATACTTCCTCTCAGTTATCATAGTATACATCCTCTCAGTTATCATAGTATACATCCTCGAAGTTATCATAGTATACTTCCTCTCAGTTATCATAGTATATATCCTCTCAGTTATCATAGTATACATCCTCTCAATTATCATAGTATACTTCCTCTCAGTTATCATAGTATACTCTCAATTATCACGTATACTTCCTTTCAGTTATCATAGTATACTTCCTCTCAGTTATCATAATATACATCCTCTCAGTTTTCATAGTATACATCCTCTCAGTTATAGTATACATCCTCTCAGTTATCATAGTATACATCCTCTCAGTTATCATAGTATACATCCTCTCAGTTATCATAGTATACATCCTCTCAGTTATCATAGTATACTTCCTCTCAGTTATCATAGTATACATCCTCTCAGTTATCATACTATACATCCTCTCAGTTATCATATTATACTTCCTCTCAGTTATCATAGTATACTTCCTCTCAGTTATCATAGTATACATCCTCTCAGTTATCATAGTATACTCTCAATTATCACGTATACTTCCTTTCAGTTATCATAGTATACATCCTCTAAGTTATCATAATATACATCCTCTCAGTTATCATAGTATACATCCTTTCAGTTATCATAGTATACATCCTCTCAGTTATTATAATATACATCCTCTCAGTTATCATAGTATACATCCTCTCAGTTATTATAATATACATCCTCTCAGTTATCATAGTATACATCCTCTCAGTTATCATAGTATACATCCTCTCAGTTATCATAGTATACATCCTCTCAGTTATCATAGTATACTTCCTCTCAGTTATCATAGTATACATCCTCTCAGTTATCATACTATACATCCTCTCAGTTATTATAACATACATCCTCTCAGTTATCATAGTATACATCCTCTCTGTTATCATAGTATACATCCTCCCAGTTATCATAGTATACATCCTTTCAGTTATCATAGTATACTTCCTCTCAGTTATCATAGTATACATCCTCTCAGTTTTCATAGTATACATCCTCTCAGTTATCATAGTATACATCCTCTCAGTTATCATAGTATACTTCCTCTCAGTTATCATAGTATACTCTCAATTGTCACGTATACTTCCTTTCAGTTATCATAGTATACTTCCTCTCTGTTATCATAGTATACTTCCTCTCAGTTATCATAGTATACACTCAATTGTCACGTATACTTCCTTTCAGTTATCATAGTATACATCCTCTCAGTTATCATAGTATACTTCCTCTCAGTTATCATAGTATACTTCCTCTCAGTTATCATAGTATACTTCCTCTCAGTTATCATAGTATACTTCCTCTCAGTTATCATAGTATACATCCTCTCAGTTATCATAGTATACTCTCAATTATCACGTATACTTCTTTTCAGTTATCATAGAATACATCCTCTCAGTTATCATAATATACATCCTCTCAGTTTTCATAGTATACATCCTCTCAGTTATAGTATACAGCCTCTCAGTTATAGTATACATCCTCTCAGTTATAGTATACAGCCTCTCAGTTATCATAATATACATCCTCTCAGTTATCATAGTATACTTCCTCTCAGTTATCATAGTATACTTCCTCTCAGTTATCATAGTATACTTCCTCTCAGTTATAGTATACTTCCTCTCAGTTATCATAATATACATCCTCTCAGTTATCATAGTATACTTCCTCTCAGTTATCACAGTATCTCGACTGGCTTTAAACCCATTAACCTACTTGGGTTTTGTACTCACTTAATTGTGGTTGCAGGGGTCGATTCACAGCTCCTGGCCCCGCCTCTTCACTGGTCGTTATCATGTCCCCCCTATCCCTCCTGTCCTCCAGGAGAGTTAGGGGTATGTCCTCGTAGGACATGCCCCTTAACTCCGGGACTAGTCTTGCAAACCTTTGCACTTTCTCTAGTTTTTTGACGTGCCTAACCAGATGTGGGTTCTATGTGTATGCGTGCGCGCGCGCGTGTGTGTACTCACCTAGTTGTGGTTGCAGGGGTCGAGTCTCAGCTCTAGGCCCAGTCTCTTCACTGGTCGCTACTAGGTCACTCTTCCTGCGCCATGAGCTTTATTATACCTAAGTGTGTGTGTGTACTCACCTAGTTGTACTCACCTTGTTGTACTCACCTAGTTGTACTCACCTTGTTGTACTCACCTAGTTGTACTCACCTTGTTGTACTCACCTAGTTGTACTCACCTTGTTGTACTCACCTAGTTGTACTCACCTTGTTGTACTCACCTAGTTGTACTCACCTTGTTGTGGCTGCCTCCACTACATCGCTTCCTAAACTATTCCACTTCCCGACCACTCTGTGACTGAAGAAATACTTCCTAACATCCCTGTGATTCATCTGAGTCTTCAACTTCCAACTGTGTCCCCTTGTTGCTGTGTCCCATCTCTGGAACATTCTGTCTCTGTCCACCTTGTCGATTCCTCTCACTATTTTATATGTTGTTATAATGTCCTCTCTATCTCTCCTGGTCGATTGCCTTGACCTCTCCTCGTAGGACATACCCCATAGCTCTGGGACTAGTCTTGTTGCAAACCTTTGTACTTTCTCTAGTTTCTTTACGTGCTTGGCTAGGTGTGGGTTCCAAACTGGTGCTGCATACTCCAGTATGGGCCTAACGTACACAGTGTACAGGGTCCTGAACGATTCTTTATTAAGATGTCGGAATGCTGTTCTTAGGTTTGCTAGGCGCCCGTATGCTGCAACAGTTATTTGGTTGATGTGCGCCTCAGGAGATGTGCCTGGTGTTATACTCACCCCAAGATCTTTTTCCTTGACTGAGGTTTGTAGTATCTGGCCCCTAGATTGTACTCCGTCTGCGGTCTTCTTTGCCATTCTCCAATCTTTTTGACTTTACACTTGGTGGGGTTGAACTCCAGGAGCCAATTGCTGGACCAGGCTTGCAGCCTGTCCAGATTCCTTTGTAGTTCTGCCTGGACGCCCACTCTGACATCTCGCCACGTACCATGACTCGCTGCTGTCTTCCTGACAGGTATTCCCTGATCCATTGTAGTGCCTTCCCTGTTATCCCTGCCTGGTCCTCCAGCTTCTGCACTAATCTCTTGTTTGGAACTGTGTCAAACGCTTTCTTACAGTCCAAGAAAATGCAATCTACCCACCCCTCTCTCTCTTGTCTTACTGCTGTCACCCTGTCATAAAACTCCAGTAAGTTTGTGACACAGGATTTACCATCCCTGAAACCGTGTTGGCCGTCGTTGATAAGCTCATTCCTTTCTAGGTGCTCCACCACTCTTCTCCTGACTATCTTCTCCATGACATTGCATACTATACATGTCAGTGACACTGCTCTGTAGTTTAGTGCTACGTTCCTGTCTCCTTTTTTTAAAAATTGGAACTACATTTGCTGTCTTCCATGCCTGTGTGTGTGTGTGTGTGTGTGTGTGTGTGTGTGTGTGTGTGTACTCATCCCTCACCTGTGTGTATAAGGGATAGAGAGAGCCAGAAGGCAGAATTAAAGGTGAGTTATAGAGGGGTGAAGAAGGCAGCCAGGAGGAAGAAGAGACGATGAGGATGATCGAGGAGGATAAGGAGGTGGTGATAGTGAAGGAAGAATGAAATGATAAAAAGAAAAATATGGTAAAAAGAAGGAAATGAACAAATAGTAGGGAGAGAAGCAACATAGAAAGAAGAAAGTTTTAAAGCAGTATGGAAGAAGCATATTATTATTATTATTATTATTATTATTATTATTATTATTATCATTATTATTATTATTATTATTATTATTATTATTATTATTATTATTATTATTATCATTATTATTATTATTATTATTATTATTATTATTATTATTATTATTATTATTATTATTATTATTATTATTATTATTATCATTATTATTATTATTATTATTATTATTATTATTATTATTTTTATTATTATTATTATCATTATTATTATTATTATTATCATTATTATTATTATTATTATTATTATTATTATTATTATTATTATTATTATTATTATTATCATTATTATTATTATTATTATTATTATTATTATTATTATTATTATTATTATTATTATTATTATTATTATTATTATTATTATTATTATTATTATTATTATTATTATTATTATTATGATAGGAATGAGGTAGGAACAAGTGAGTGAGAAGATAGTACAGGTGACAGTGCCTCCCTGTAGCGTACTGTATCATCCTACACTGTATTTCCACTGGCTTCATCAACCTCGCTACATAAATAACAAAACTATTGTGACATTTTTTCGACTCCGGAGGAAACTCTCTTCAAGTCTCATCTCTTTGCAAAAAAAAAAAAAAAATATATATTAAGCAACACTTGAGGTGCCTGGGGAGATTACCTGGTAATTATTGTCTTTACTTTGCTCTTCAAATATTTCTTTGAGTTAGCGGTGTCAAAGTGGGTTCCACTAAGTTAACACCGGTTCAGCGCTCTGAGTCTTGGCACTTCTGAATGAACACAGTAGTATTCGTAAGTTTATTCAGGTATACATGGATTATCATAGATAGCAGTGTGTAGAGCACCATCCAGGACCCTCCAGGACCCTCCAGGACCCTCTAGGACCCTCCAGGTCCCTCCAGGACCCTCCAGGACCCTCCAGGACCCTCCAGGACCCTCCAGGATAATACAAAAAAGTCAGACAGAGTAACTTATTTTCATTAGTGGTCCACTTCCATTAGTGGTCCACTTCCATTAGTGGTCCACTTCCATTAGTGGTCCACTTCCATTAGTGGTCCATGTTTCAACTATCTTTAGTCTATCTTCAGTTCTTGTGTAATTTAGGAAACACAGTGTTTGAAAAACTTGTGTTAGTGAAGTGTTGTGTACTGGAATATTAAAGGTAGGAGAAGGTGTAGGGGAAAGAAGGAACAGGAGAAAGAAGGAACAAAAGCAAGCAGGAAAAGGAAGAAGCAAGAGGATGAAGGAACAGGACGGAAAGAAAGAGGAAAATGAAAAAAAATAATCGCCCCCCCCCCTCTCACTCAGTGTTTGTCGTACGTCCGTCACGAGAACTGCTGCATCACGACGCAGCACGAACACAACGTATGAACTCACCTATTTGTACTCACCAATTTGTGGTTCCAGGGGTCGATACTCAGCTCCTGGCCCCGCCTCTTCACTGATCGCTACTAGGTCCTCTCTCTCCCTGCTCCATGAGCTTTATCATACCTCGTCTTAAAGCTAAGTATAGTTCCTGCCTCCACTACATCACTTGCCAGACAATTCCACTTCCTGGCTGAAGAAATACTTCCTAACATCTCTTTGACTCATTTGAGTCTTCAACGTCCAACTGTGACCCCTTGTTTCTGTGTCCCCTCTCTGGAACATCCTGTCTCTGTCCACCTTATCTATTAATCGCAGTATTTTATATGTCGTTATCATGTCTCCCCTAACCCTCCTGTCCTCTAGTATCGTCAGTCCGATTTCCCTTAACCTTCTCTAGGAATCCTAGTCTAATAACAGGAAACCGCATTTCCAATCACGTGTACAGGTGTACTACAGTGTGGGGGACATACCTTGTTGCAGTGGAAAATCCAAGTTATGAATCCACATTCAATGTCCTCCTCAGCACCACAGCTCCAGCCATCCAGCCTTGTGTGATCACGCTACGTTATGGTTCCAGGGTCCAGATCGACTAGCTCACACTGCTTCGGTCAGGATCACAGCACTTCACAGCGTCCAGCATCACAGCACTTCAAGCTCAGCTCAACTTCACAGCTCGTCAGTTGTCAGATCGACTTCACAGCGTCCACCATCACAGCACTTCACAGCGTCCAGCCATCACAGCACTTCACAGCGTCCAGCCATCACAGCACTTCACAGCATCCAGTCATCACAGCACTTCACAGCGTCCAGCCATCGCCTCACAGCTCTGTCACATGCGTCCAGAATCACAGCACTTCACAGCGTCCAGCCATCACAGCACTTCACAGCGTCCAGCCATCACAGCACTTCACAGCGTCCAGATCCGCACTTCACGGTCCAGCATAGCATGCGTCCAGCCATCACAGCACTTCACAGCGTCCAGCCATCAAGCACTTCACAGCGTCCAGCCATCACAGCACTTCACAGCGTCCAGCATCACAGCACTTCACAGCGTCCAGCATCAGATTCAGTCAGCCATCACGCACTTCACAGCGTCCAGGAATCACAGCACTTCAGCTCCAGCTCCACCTTCACAGCTCAGATCACAGCACTTCACAGCGTCCAGCCATCACAGCACTTCACAGCGTCCAGCCATCACAGCACTTCACAGCGTCCAGCCATCACAGCACTTCACAGCGTCCAGCATCACAGCACTTCACAGCGTCCAGCCATCACAGCACTTCAGCGTCCAGGCATCACAGCACTTCACAGCTCCAGCTAGACTTATCAGCGCTCCAGCACACAGCTTCAGTCCAGATCGTCCAGCCATCACAGCACTTCACAGCGTCCAGCCATCACGTTAAGCTACATGTTCACAGCGTCCAGGCATCACAGCACTTCACAGCGTCCAGCCATCACTCAGCTCACATGCCTACAGCTGTCCAGCCATCACAGCACTTCACGTCAATCAAGCACTTCAGCGTCCAGGCATCCAGCACTTCGCGTCCAGCATCACAGCACTTCACAGCGTCCAGATCACAGCACTTCACAGCGTCCAGCCATCACAGCACTTCACAGCGTCCAGCCATCACAGCACTTCACAGCGTCCAGCCATCAGCACTCAGCTCCAGCATCCTTCACAGCGTCCAGCATCACAGCACTTCACAGCGTCCAGATCACAGCACTTCACAGCGTCCAGCCATCACAGCACTTCACAGCGTCCAGCCATCACAGCACTTCACAGCGTCCAGCCATCACAGCACTTCACAGCGTCCAGCCATCACAGCACTTCACAGCGTCCAGCCATCACAGCACTTCACAGCGTCCAGCCATCACAGCACTTCACAGCGTCCAGCCATCACAGCACTTCACAGCGTCCAGCCATCACAGCACTTCACAGCGTCCAGCCATCACAGCACTTCACAGCGTCCAGCCATCACAGCACTTCACAGCGTCCAGCCATCACAGCACTTCACAGCTCCAGCCATCACAGCACTTCACAGCGTCCAGCCATCACAGCACTTCACAGCGTCCAGCCATCACAGCACTTCACAGCGTCCAGCCATCACAGCACTTCACAGCGTCCAGCCATCACAGCACTTCAGCGTCCAGCCATCACAGCACTTCACAGCGTCCAGCCATCACAGCACTTCACAGCGTCCAGCCATCACAGCACTTCACAGCTCCAGCCATCACAGCACTTCACAGTCCAGCCACTCACAGCTCAGCCTCACAGCATTCGTCCAGCCATCACAGCACTTCACAGCGTCCAGGCATCACAGCACTTCACAGCATCCAGCCATCACAGCACTTCACAGCGTCCAGGCATCACAGCACTTCACAGCATCCAGCCATCACAGCACTTCACAGCGTCCAGGCATCACAGCACTTCACAGCGTCCAGCCATCACAGCACTTCACAGCGTCCATCCATCACAGCACTTCACAGCGTCCAGGCATCACAGCACTTCACAGCGTCCAGCCATCACAGCACTTCACAGCGTCCAGGAATCACAGCACTTCACAGTGTCCAGCCATCACAGCACTTCACAGCGTCCAGCCATCACAGCACTTCACAGCGTCCAGCCATCACAGCACTTCACAGCGTCCAGCCATCACAGCACTTCACAGCGTCCAGCCATCACAGCACTTCACAGCGTCCAGCCATCACAGCACTTCACAGTGTCCAGCCATCACAGCACTTCACAGCGTCCAGCCATCACAGCACTTCACAGTGTCCAGCCATCACAGCACTTCACAGCATCCAGCCATCACAGCACTTCACAGCATCCAGCCATCACAGCACTTCACAGCGTCCAGCCATCACAGCACTTCACAGCGTCCAGCTATCACAGCACTTCACAGCATCCAGCCATCACAGCACTTCACAGCATCCAGCCATCACAGCACTTCACAGCGTCCAGCCATCACAGCACTTCACAGCATCCAGCCATCACAGCACTTCACAGCATCCAGCCATCACAGCACTTCACAGCATCCAGCCATCACAGCACTTCACAGCATCCAGCCATCACAGCACTTCACAGCATCCAGCCATCACAGCACTTCACAGCGTCCAGGCATCACAGCACTTCACAGCATCCAGCCATCACAGCACTTCACAGCGTCCAGGCATCACAGCACTTCACAGCATCCAGCCATCACAGCACTTCACAGCATCCAGCCATCACAGCACTTCACAGCATCCAGCCATCACAGCACTTCACAGCATCCAGGCATCACAGCACTTCACAGCGTCCAGCCATCACAGCACTTCACAGCATCCAGCTGGAGTGATCTTGTATATTACAGAGGAATTACAAGAGTATAAAATCTCTTTAGAGATTGTGAAGAGAATATGAAGGAAGGTGAGTGTCAGCACTTGTCACCGTAGTGAGTGTGAGAGTGTCAGCACTTGTCACCGTAGTGAGTGTGAGAGTGTCAGCACTTGTCACCGTAGTGAGTGTGAGAGTGTCAGCACTTGTCACCGTAGTGAGTGTGAGAGTGTCAGCACTTGTCAAAGTAGTGAGTGTGAGAGTGTCAGCACTTGTCAAAGTAGTGAGTGTGAGAGTGTCAGCACTTGTCAAAGCAGTGAGTGTGAGAGTGTCAGCACTTGTCAAAGTAGTGAGTGTGAGAGTGTCAGCACTTGTCACCGTAGTGAGTGTGAGAGTGTCAGCACTTGTCACCGTAGTGAGTGTGAGAGTGTCCGCACTTGTCACCGTAGTGGGTGTGAGAGTGTCAGCACTTGTCACCGTAGTGGGTGTGAGAGTGTCAACACTTGTCACCGTAGTGGGTGTGAGAGTATCAGCACTTGTCACCGTAGTGGGTCTGAGAGTGTCAACACTTGTCACCGTAGTGGGTCTGAGAGTGTCAACACGTCACCGTAGTGGGTCTGAGAGTGTCAACACTTGTCACCGTAGTGGGTCTGAGAGTGTCAACACTTGTCACTGTAGTGGGTGTGAGAGTGTCAACACATGTCACCGTAGTGGGTGTGAGTGTCAACACTTGTCACCGTAGTGGGTGTGAGAGTGTCAACGCTTGTCACCGTAGTGGGTGTGAGAGTCTCAACACTTGTCACCGTAGTTGGTGTGAGAGTGTCAACGCTTGTCACCGTAGTGGGTGTGAGAGTGTCAACACTTGTCACCGTAGTGGGTCTGAGAGTGTCAACACTTGTCACCGTAGTGGGTCTGAGAGTGTCAACACTTGTCACCGTAGTGGGTGTGAGAGTCTCAACACTTGTCACCGTAGTGGGTCTGAGAGTGTCAACACTTGTCACCGTAGTGGGTGTGAGAGTGTCAACACTTGTCACCGTAGTGGGTGTGAGAGTGTCAACACTTGTCACCGCCGTAGTGGGTGTGAGAGTGTCAACACTTGTCACCGTAGTGGGTGTGAGAGTGTCAACACTTGTCACCGTAGTGGGTGTGAGAGTGTCAACACTTGTCACCGTAGTGGGTGTGAGAGTGTCAACACTTGTCACCGTTGTTCACTGTCCTGCCACTCTCAGGACATCACCGTCAAGGACCATATCAAGTTACTGACTAACGGCAGTGATGTTCACTGATGTTCACTGATGTTCACTGATGTTTACTGATGTTCACTGATGTTTACTGATGTTCACTGATGTTCACTGAGGTTTACTGATGTTCACTGATGTTCACTGATGTTCACTGATGTTCACTGATGTTCACTGATGTTCACTGATGTTCACTGATGTTCAATGATGTTCACTGATGTTCACTGATGTTCACTGATGTTTACTGATGTTCACTGATGTTCACTGATGTTTACTGATGTTCACTGATGTTCACTGATGTTCACTGATGTTCAATTATGTTCAATGATGTTCACTGATGTTCACTGATGTTCACTGATGTTCACTGATGTTTACTGATGTTCACTGACTTCATATGCTAATTGGAAATCTCTGTGGTGATCAAGACTGCCAGAGTGTCTGTGTTATACTGTCTTTATTACTCTGCTGGCTTCATAACCCACTATATACTATTAAATCACCATGGCTACATTTATTATTATTATTATTATTATTATTATTATTATTATTATTATTATTATTATTATTATTATTATTATTATTATTATTATTATTATTATCATTATTATTATTATTATCATAATTATTATTATTATTATTATTATTATTATTATTATTATTATATTATTATTATTATTATTATTATTATTATCATTATTATTATTATTATTATTATTATTATTATTATTATTATTATTATTATTATTATTATTATTATTATTATTATTATTATTATTATTATTATTATCATTATTATTATCATTATTATTATTATTATTATTATTATTATTATTATTATTATTATTATTATTATTATTATTATTATTATTATTATTATATATTATCATTATTATTATTATTATCATTATTATTAATATTATTATTATTATTATTATTATTATTATTATTATTATTATTATTATTATTATTTTATTATTATTATTATTATCATTATTATTATTATCATTATTATTATCATTATCATTATTATTATTATTATTATTATTATTATTATTATTATTATTATTATCATTATTATTATTATTATTATTATTTTTATTATTATTATTATTATCATTATTATTATTATCATTATTATTATCATTATTATTATTATTATTATTATTATTATTATTATTATTATTATTATTATTATTATTATTATTCAAGCATTTAATTTCGTTATACAAGAAGTTGTCATTTTTGGTTGACGTTGCGAGGGTAAAACTTATGGAATGAAATGTTGCGTTTCTGGTGGCGGCGAATTGTGTTGAATGGAGGGAGGGGAGGGGAGGGAGGGGGAGGGAGGGGAGGGGGAGAGGGAACCACACGGGCTAACAGCTTCGAGTGAGTATTTTTAGGTCAATAGACACCAACCTCTTAAAAACGCACGGAGGGAGGGAGGGAAGGAAGGATGAAAGAGGTAGGGATGGAGGGAAAAAGAGGAAGAGAAGGAGGGAGGGAGGGAAGGAGGGAGAGAGGAGGGTAGGAGGAAGAGGGAGGAGGGGAGGTAGAGAATATTAACAGACTCTGGTTCTCAAACTTCACGATCGTGGTTACATGATTGTCAATAAAAACATAAACATTCACACCAGCGTAATGTTAACATTACAACACCAGCGTAATGTAACTAACATTCCAACACCCTATGTTAATAACATTCACACACAGTAAAACAAACATTCACACACCACCTATAATGTTAACAAACATTCACCCACCTATAATGTTAACAAACATTCACAACACCAGCAGTAATGTTAACAAACATTCAACACCAAATATATTAACTAACATTCAAACACCAGGGTAATGTTAACAACATTCACACCAGGTAATGTTAACAAACATTCACACACCAGCGGTAATGTTAACAAACATTCACAACACCACCTATAATTTTAACAAACATTCACAACACCACCAGTAATGTTAACAACAGTCACAACACCAGCGAATGTTAAAACACACACCACCGGTAATGTTAACAAACATTCACAAGCACCGTAATGTTAACAAACATTCACAACAGACCGGTAATGTTAACTAACATTACAACACCAGCGGTAATGTTAAAAACATTCAACACACCGGTAATGTTAACAAACATTCACAACAGCACCAGTAATGTTAACAAACATTCACAACAGCACCGGTAAAGTTAACAAACATTCACAACACCACCGGTAATGTTAACTAACATTCACAACACTACCAGTAATGTTAACAAACATTCACAACACCACCGGTAATGTTAACTAACATTCACAACACCACCGGTAATGTTAACAAACATTCACAACTGCACCAGTAATGTTAACAAACATTCACAACAGCACCAGTAATGTTAACAAACATTCACAACATCACCGGTAATGTTAACAAAAATTCACAACACCTCCGGTAATATTAACTAACATTCACAACAGCACCGGTAATGTTAACAAACATTCACAACACTACCGGTAATATTAACTAACATTCACAACACCACCGGTAATGTTAACTAACATTCACAACACCACCAGTAATGTTAACAAACATTCACAACAGCACCAGTAATGTTAACAAACATTCACAACAGCACCGGTAATGTTAACAAACATTCACAACACCACCGGTAATGTTAACAAACATTCACAACAGCACCAGTAATGTTAACAAACATTCACAACACCACCGGTAATGTTAACAAACATTCACAACAGCACCAGTAATGTTAACAAACATTCACAACAGCACCAGTAATGTTAACAAACATTCACAACAGCACCGGTAATGTTAACAAACATTCACAACACCACCGGTAATGTTAACAAACATTCACAACACCACCGGTAATGTTAACAAACATTCACAACACCACCGGTAATGTTAACAAACATTCACAACACCACCGGTAATGTTAACTAACATTCACAACACCACCAGTAATGTTAACAAACATTCACAACAGCACCAGTAATGTTAACAAACATTCACAACAGCACCGGTAATGTTAACAAATATTCACAACACCACCGGTAATGTTAACAAACATTCACAACACCACCGGTAATGTTAACAAACATTCACAACAGCACCAGTAATGTTAACTAACATTCACAACAGCACCAGTAATGTTAACAAACATTCACAACATCACCGGTAATGTTAACTAACATTCACAACACCACCGGTAATATTAACTAACATTCACAACACCTCCGGTAATATTAACTAACATTCACAACACCAGCGGTAATGTTAACAAACATTCACAACACCAGCGGTAATGTTAACTAACATTCACAACACCACCGGTAATGTTAACTAACATTCACAACACCAGCGGTAATGTTAACTAACATTCACAACACCAGCGGTAATGTTAACAAACATTCACAACACCAGCGGTAATTTAACTAACATTCACAACACCAGCGGTAATGTTAACTAACATTCACAACACCAGCGGTAATGTTCAAACATCACAACACAGTAATGTTAACAAACATTCACAACATCACCGGTAATATTAACTAACATTCACAACACCAGCGGTAATGTTAACAAACATTCACAACACCAGCGGTAATGTTAACAAACATTCACAACACCAGCGGTAATGTTAACAAACATTCACAACACCAGCGGTAATGTTAACAAACATTCACAACACCAGCGGTAATGTTAACAAACATTCACAACACCTCCGGTAATGTTAACAAACATTCACAACACCAGCGGTAATGTTAACAAACATTCACAACACCAGCGGTAATGTTAACTAACATTCACAACACCAGCGGTAATGTTAACAAACATTCACAACACCACCGGTAATATTAACTAACATTCACAACACCAGCGGTAATGTTAACAAACATTCACAACACCAGCGGTAATGTTAACTAACAAACTTCTCGGTACAAACAGAAAAAAATTATATCCCAATTAAAAAAATGACTAAATGTGAACTGAACTATTGAACTATGATGCAACACAGCAATATGATCAGACAAGATATGATGAACACAAGAATGACATATGACAAACACAAGATAATGATTAACTAATGAACACAAGACTAGACTAATGACTTAGACAACTATGATCAACACAAGATAATGTGACTTGAACTATGATGCAACACAAGATATGTGACGAACTATGATGCAACACAAATAATGTTGAACATAGATGCAACACAAGATAGGACTTGAATATGATGCAAACAAAATTGACTGAACTATGATGCACACAAGAATGTAATGAACTGATCAAACGAAGATAGTGACACTGTTAACAAGAATTCTATACAACACAAGATATGATTGAGAGCAAATTGAACTATGTCAACACACAGAGGTAATGACTTAACTATGATGCAACACAAGTATATTGAACATGATCAATCACAAGACTACTATGGACACGATAGTGAGTTGAACATGACATACACAAATATGTGAGTTGAACTATGTTGCAACACAAGATATGACTTGACTATGTCAACTATGACACTATGCAACACAAGATATGTGACTTGAACTATGATGCAACAAGATATGTGACTTGAACTATGTGCAACACAAGAAGTATATAGATTAAGAACAGAAGAATGAAGAATAGGAAACAAAAAATTGACGAAGATAAAAGAAAGACAACAGACAAAGAGATGAAATGAAACAGGATGAACTATGAAACACAAGAGTGAAGTAACAAGATGGATGAAGCAACACAAGAGATGAAAGTGCAACAAAGATATGTGACTTGAAACTATGATGCAACAAGATATGGACTGAACAGATGCAACGAAGATATGTGACTGAACTATGATGCAACACAAGATAGGGTGACTTGAACTATGTTGCAACACAAGATAGGATTAACTATGACAACAAAGATATGGATATGAACAAGAATGACAACAACAAGATATGATTGAACATGATGCAACACAAGATATGTGATTGAACATGATCAACAAAGATATGTGACGAACTTCAACACAGATGTGACTAACTATGCCAACACAAGATATGTGACTTGAACTATGATGCAACACAAGATATGTGACTTGAACTATGATGCAACACAAGATATGTGACAACATTGCAAACAAGATATGATTAACTATGTCAACACAGCTTGAACATGAGCAAACAAGATATGTAACAATATGATGCAACACAAGATATGTGACTTGAACTATGATGCAACACAAGATATGTGACTTGAACTATGTGCAACACAAGATATGTGATAGATTGAAACTATGATGCAACACAAGATATGTGACTTGAACTATGATGCAACACAAGATATGTGACTTGAACTATGTGCAACACAATATATGGACTTGAACTATGATGCAACAGAAGATATGTGATGAACTATGTGCAACACAAGATATGTGACTGAACTATGTTGCAACACAAGATATGGACTTGAACTATGATGCAACAAGATATGTGACTTGAACTATGATTGCAACACAAGATATGTGACTTAACTATGTTGCAACACAAGATATGGACTTGAACTATGATGCAACACAAGATATGTGACTTGAACTATGATGCAACACAAGATATGTGACTTGAACTATGATGCAACACAAGATATGTGTGAACTATGATGCAACACAAGATATGTGACTTGAACTATGATGCAACAAAGATATGTGATTGAACTATGTTGCAACACAAGATATGTGACTTAAACTATGATGCAACTCAAGATATGTGACTTGAACTATGATGCAACACGAGATATGTGACTTTAACTATGATGCAACACGAGGTATGTGACTTGAACTATGTTGCAACACAAGATATGTGACTTTAACTATGATGCAACTCAAGATATGTGACTTGAACTATGTTGCAACACAAGATATGTGACTTGAACTATGATGCAACACAAGATATATGACTTGAACTATGATGCAACACAAGATATGTGACTTGAACTATGATGCAACACAAGATATGTGACTTGAACTATGATGCAACACAAGATATATGACTTGAACTATGATGCAACACAAGATATGTGACTTGAACTATGATGCAACACAAGATATGTGACTTGAACTATGATGCAACACAAGATATGTGACTTGAACTATGATGCAACTGAAGATATGTGACTTGAACTATGTTGCAACACAATATATGTGACTCTTACTATGTTGCAACACAAGATATGGGACTTGAACTATGATGCAACATAAGATATGTGACGAACTATGTTGCAACACATGATATGTGACTCTAACTATGTTGCAACACAATATATGGGACTTGAACTATGATGCAACAAGAGATATGTGACTTTAACTATGTTGCAACACAATGTATGTGACTTGAACTATGTTGTAACACAAGATATGTGAGTTGAACTATGATGCAACACAATATATGTGAGTTGAACTATGTTGCAACACAAGATATGTGACTTGAACTATGTTGCAATACAAGATATGTGACTTGAACTATGTTGCAACACATGATATGTGACTTGAAATATGTTGCAACACAAGATATGTGACTTAAACTATGATGCAACTCAAGATATGTGACTTGAACTATGATGCAACACGAGATATGTGACTTGAACTATGATGCAACACGAGATATGTGACTTGAACTATGTTGCAACACATGATATGTGGTTTTAACTATGATGCAACACAAGATATGTGACTTGAACTATGATGCAACAAAAGATATATGACTTGAACTATGATGCAACATAAGATATGTGACTTGAACTGTGATGCAACACAAGATATGTGACTTGAACTATGATGCAACACAAGATATGTGACTTGAACTATGTTGCAACACAAGATATGTGACTCTTACTATGTTGCAACACATGATATGGGACTTGAACTATGATGCAACAGAAGATATGTGACGAACTATGTTGCAACACAAGATATGTGACTCTAACTATGTTGCAACACAAGATATGGCACTTGAACTATGATGCAACACAAGATATGTAACAAACTATGTTGCAACACAAGATATGTGACTTGAACTATGATGCAACACAAGATATGTGACTTGAACTATGTTGCAACACAAGATATGTGAGTTGAACTATGATGCAACACAATATATGTGAGTTGAACTATGTTGCAACACAAGATATGTGACTTGAACTATGTTGCAACACAATATATGGGACTTGAACTATGATGCATCAGAAGATATGTGACGAACTATGTTGCAACACAAGATATGTGACTAACTATGTTGCAACACAAGATATGGGGCTTGAACTATGATGCAACACAAAATATATGACTTGAACTATGATGCAACACAAGATATGTGACTTGAACTATGTTGCAATACAATGTATGTGACTTGAACTATGTTGTAACACAAGATATGTGAGTTGAACTATGATGCAACACAATATATGTGAGTTGAACTATGTTGCAACACAAGATATGTGACTTGAACTATGTTGCAACACAAGATATGTGACTTGAACAATGTTGCAACATATGATATGTGACTTGAACTATGTTGCAACACAAGATATGTGACTTAAACTATGATGCAACTCAAGATATGTGACTTGAACTATGATGCAACACGAGATATGTGACTTTAACTATGATGCAACACGAGGTATGTGACTTGAACTATGTTGCAACACAATATATGTGACTTTAACTATGATGCAACTCAAGATATGCGACTTGAACTATGTTGCAAAACAAGATATGTGACTTGAACTATGATGCAACACAAGATATATGACTTGAACTATGATGCAACACAAGATATGTGACTTGAACTATGATGCAACACAAGATATGTGACTTGAACTATGATGCAACTGAAGATATGTGACTTGAACTATGTTGCAACACAATATATGTGACTCTTACTATGTTGCAACACAAGATATGGAACTTGAACTATGATGCAACACAAGATATGTGACTAATTATGTTGCAACACAATATATGGGGCTTGAACTATGATGCAACACAAGATATATGACTTGAACTATGATGCAACACAAGATATGTGACTTGAACTATGTTGCAACACAATGTATGTGACTTGAACTATGTTGTAACACAAGATATGTGAGTTGAACTATGATGCAACACAATATATGTGAGTTGAACTATGTTGCAACACAAGATATGTGACTTGAACTATGTTGCAACACAAGATATGTGACTTTAACAATGTTGCAACATATGATATGTGACTTGAACTATGTTGCAACACAAGATATGTGACTTAAACTATGATGCAACTCAAGATATGTGACTTGAACTATGATGCAACACGAGATATGTGACTTTAACTATGATGCAACACGAGGTATGTTACTTGAACAATGTTGCAACACAAGATATGTGACTTTAACTATGATGCAACTCAAGATATGTGACTTGAACTATGTTGCAACACAAGATATGTGACTTGAACTATGATGCAACACAAGATATATGACTTAAACTATGATGCAACACAAGATATGTGACTTGAACTATGATGCAACACAAGATATGTGACTTGAACTATGATGCAACTGAAGATATGTGACTTGAACTATGTTGCAACACAAGATATGTGACTCTTACTATGTTGCAACACAAGATATGGGACTTGAACTATGATGCAACACAAGATATGTGACAAACTATGTTGCAACACAAGATATGTGACTCCTACTATGTTGCAACACAAGATATGGGACTTGAACTATGATGCAACAGAATATATGTGACGAACTATGTTGCAACACAAGATATGTGACTCTAACTATGTTGCAACACAAGATATGGGACTTGAACTATGATGCAACACAAGATATGTGACAAACTATGTTGCAACACAAGATATGTGACTTGAACTATGATGCAACACAAGATATGTGACTTGAACTATGATACAACACAAGATATGTGACTTGAACTATGTTGCAACACAAGATATGTGACTTGACTGGTAGCGGAAAAAAGTTATAATAATAATAATAATAATAATAATAATAATAATAATAATAATATCTTTATTTACTACCAGTACATGTACAAGGTATACAGACCATAGCTGACATCAATGACATACTACTATATAGAAAGCCGCTTGTTATGCTGAGCATTTCCCACAAATTAGGTCAATTTTTTCCCAGGATGCGACCCACACCAGTCCACTAAAACACAGGTACCCATTTTTTACTAATGAGTGAAGAGGGACAACCAGTGTAGGGAAACTTTCCCAATATTTCAACCTTTGCCAGGAATCGAACCCGGACCCTCGCCGCGTGAAGAAAGAGCTTTTGCCACCAGGCCACAGGCCTGGTTTTCTTTTACAGAGAGAAAGCAAGAGTGAGAAAGAAAGAGGAGCGAGCAAGAGAGAAAGCAAGAGTGAGAAAGAGGAGTGAGCAAGAGAGAAAGCAAGAGTGAGAAAGAGGAGTGAGCAAGAGAGAAAGCAAGAGTGAGAAAGAAAGAGGAGCGAGCAAGAAAGAAAGCAAGAGTGAGAAAGAAAGAGGAGTGAGCAAGAAAGAAAGCAAGAGTGAGAAAGAGGAGTAAGTAAGAGAGAAAGCAAGATTGAGAAAGAGGAGTGAGCAAGAGATAAAGCAAGAGTGAGAAAGAGGAGTAAGTAAGAGAGAAAGCAAGAGTGAGAAAGAGGAGTGAGCAAGAGAGAAAGCAAGAGTGAGAAAGAGGAGTAGTAAGAGAGAAGCAAGAGTGAGAAGAGAGTGAGCAAGAGAGAAAGCAAGAGTGAGAAAGAGGAGTAAGTAAGAGAAGCAAAGTGAGAGAGGTGAGAAGAGAGAAGTAAGAGAGAAAGTAAGAGTGAGAAAGAGGGAGTGAGTAAGAGAGAAGTAAGAGTGAGAAAGAGGAGTGAGTAAGAGAGAAAGTAAGAGTGAGAAAGAGGAGTGAGTAAGAAAAAAGAAGAGTGAGAAAGAGGAGTGAGTAAGAGAGAAAGCAAGAGTGAGAAAGAGGGGAGTGGAAGCAAGAAAGAGAAAGCAAGAGTGAGAAAGAGGAGTGAGTAAGAGAGAAAGCAAGAGTGAGAAAGAGGAGTGAGTAAGAGAGAAAGTAAGAGTGAGAAAGAGGAGTGAGTAAGAGAGAAAGCAAGAGTGAGAAAGAGGAGTGAGTAAGAGAGAAAGCAAGAGTGAGAAAGAGGAGTGAGCAAGAAAGAAAGCAAGAGTGAGAAAGAGGAGTGAGCAAGAGAGAAAGCAAGAAAGGAGAGAAGAGAGGAGTTAAAAAAGGAAAGTGAGAAAGAGGAGTGAGCAAGAAGAGAAGCAAGAAAGTGAAGAAGAGAGAGCAGAGAAGCAAGAAAGTGAAGAAGAGGACAAGACAATGAAGACAACAGAAGAAGAGAGAGGAGAGGAGAAAGGAAGAGAAAGCTAAGGAAGGGAAAAGTGAGATAGACAAAAAAAGAGGAGAAAAAAACAAAAAAGAAAGAGGTAAAATACACTAAATGACAATACATCATTCATTTATATTTCCTCCTCTTCTTCTTCTCCTCCTCCTCTCCTCCTCCTCCTCTGCTTCTCCTCCTCCTCTCCTCCTCCTTCTCTGCTTCTCATCCTCCTCCTCCTTCTCTCCTCCTCGTCCTCTCCTCCTCCTTCTCTCCTCCTCCTTCTCTCCTCCTCCTTCTCTCCTCCTCCTTCTCTCCTCCTCCTTCTCTCCTCCTCCTTCTCTCCTCCTCCTTTCTCTCCTCCTCCTTCTCCTCTCCTCCTTTCCTCCTCCTCCTCTCTTTCCTCCTCCTCCTCCTCCTTTCCTCCTCTCCTCCTCCTTTTCTCCTCCTCCTCTCTTCCCTCCTCTCTCTTCTTCTTCAATCCTCCTTATATCTTCCTTCTTATCTTTTTATCCCATCCTTCTCTTCTCTCCCTAAAATTTATCCCATTACCTTATATCCTCACTTTCCTTACCAGGATAATGGGTCAGTATTTATCCCATTACCTTATATCCTCACTTTCCTTACCAGGATAATGGGTCAGTATTTATCCCATTACCTTACATCCTCACCTTCCTTACCAGGATAATGGGTCAGTATTTATCCCATTACCTTATATCCTCACTTTCCTTACCAGGATAATGGGTCAGTATTTATCCCATTACCTTATATCCTCACTTTCCTTACCAGGATAATGGGTCAGTATTTATCCCATTACCTTATATCCTCACCTTTCCTTACCAGGATAATGGGTCAGTATTTATCCCATTACCTTATCCTCACCTTCCTTACCAGGATAATGGGTCAGTATTTATCCCATTACCTTATATCCTCACTTTCCTTACCAGGATAATGGGTCAGTATTTATCCCATTACCTTATATCCTCACTTTCCTTACCAGGATAATGGGTCAGTATTTATCCCATTACCTTATATCCTCACTTTCCTTACCAGGATAATGGGTCAGTATTTATCCCATTACCTTATATCCTCACCTTCCTTACCAGGATAATGGGTCAGTATTTATCCCATTACCTTATATCCTCACCTTCCTTACCAGGATAATGGGTCAGTATTTATCCCATTACCTTACATCCTCACCTTCCTTACCAGGATAATGGGTCAGTATTTATCCCATTACCTTATATCCTCACTTTTCTTACCAGGATAATGGGTCAGTATATATCCCATTACCTTATATCCTCACTTTCCTTACCAGGATAATGGGTCAGTATTTATCCCATTACCTTATATCCTCACTTTCCTTACCAGGATAATGGGTCAGTATTTATCCCATTACCTTATATCCTCACTTTCCTTACCAGGATAATGGGTCAGTATTTATCCCATTACCTTATATCCTCACCTTCCTTACCAAGATAATGGGTCAGTATTTATCCCATTACCTTACATCCTCACCTTCCTTACCAGGATAATGGGTCAGTATTTATCCCATTACCTTATATCCTCACTTCCCTTACCAGGATAATGGGTCAGTATTTATCCCATTACCTTATATCCTCACTTTCCTTACCAGGATAATGGGTCAGTATTTATCCCATTACCTTATATCCTCACTTTCCTTACCAGGATAATGGGTCAGTATTTAACCCATTGCCTTATATCCTCACCTTCCTTACCAGGATAATGGGTCAGTATTTATCCCATTACCTTATATCCTCACCTTCCTTACCAGGATAATGGGTCAGTATTTATCCCATTACCTTATATCCTCACTTTCCTTACCAGGATAATGGGTCAGTATTTATCCCATTACCTTATATCCTCACTTTCCTTACCAGGATAATGGGTCAGTATTTATCCCATTACCTTATATCCTCACTTTCCTTACCAGGATAATGGGTCAGTATTTATCCCATTACCTTATATCCTCACTTTCCTTACCAGGATAATGGGTCAGTATTTATCCCATTACCTTATATCCTCACCTTCCTTACCAGGATAATGGGTCAGTATTTATCCCACAACCTTATATCCTCACCATCCTTACCAGGATAATGGGTCAGTATTTATCCCATTACCTTATATCCTCACTTTCCTTACCAGGATAATGGGTTAGTATTTCAATTACTGATCCCTGTCAGGTGTAACATTTACTTCAGTACTTCAGAGAGCTTCAGGTGTGTGTTACAGCTGAACACTGAGAATATCAGCAGTAGACACGTTACTTCAGTACTTCAGAGAGCTTCAGGTGTGTGTTACAGCTGAACACTGAGAATATCAGCAGTAGAGACGTTACTTCAGTACTTCAGAGAGCTTCAGGTGTGTGTTACAGCTGAACACTGAGAATATCAGCAGTAGACACGTTACTTCAGTACTTCAGAGAGCTTCAGGTGTGTGTTACAGCTGAACACTGAGAATATCAGCAGTAGACACGTTACTTCAGTACTTCAGAGAGCTTCAGGTGTGTGTTACAGCTGAACACTGAGAATATCAGCAGTAGAGACGTTACTTCAGTACTTCAGAGAGCTTCAGGTGTGGACTAGAACAAAATAAATCTGGGTGGAGTAGAACAGTGTGTGGAGGATGAACTCCAGATACTAAAGCTTAACAAACATGGAGTATTAAGGCTCAGAACTCCATCAAAGAGCCTTCTCTATCCCTCCTCCTCCATCCTCCTCTCAGTCTCCTCCATCCTCCTCCTAATCCTTCGCATCTCTCTTCCATCCCTCTCCTCATCCCCTCCTTCTCCTTCCATTCCTCTTCCTCATCCTCTCCTCCATCCCTCTTCCATCCCTCCTCCATCCCTCCTCCATCCCTCCTCAATCCTCCTCCTCCATCCTCCTCCTCCATCCCTCCTTCTCCATCCCTCCTCCTCCAGCCCTCCGCCTCCAGCCCTCCTCCTCCAGCCCTCCTCCTCCAGCCCTCCTCCAGCCCTCATCCATCCCTCCTCCTTCAACCCTCCTCCTCCAGCCTCCTCCTCCAGCCCTCCTCCTCCATCCCTCCTCCTCCATCCCTCCTCCTCCATCCCTCCTCCTCCATCCCTCCTCCTCCAGCCCTCCTCCTCCACCTTCCTCCTCCATCCCTCCTCCTCCTCCAGCCCTCCTCCTCCATCCCTCCTCCTCCATCCCTCCTCCTCCATCCTCCTCCTCTATCCCTCCTCCTCCATCCCTCCTCCTCCAGCCCTCCTCCTCCATCCTCCTCCTCCATCCCTCCTCCATACCTCCTGCTCCAGCAATCCTCCTCCATCCCAACTACTCAAACCCTCCTTCTCCAGCCATCCTCCTCCATCCCTCCTCCTCCATCCCTTTTCATCCATCCCTCTTCCATACCTCCTCCTCCAGCCCTCCTCCTCCATCCCTCCTCCTCCATCCCTCCTCAATCCCTCCTCCTCCATCCTTCCTCCATCCTCCTCCTCCAACCCTCCTCCTCCATCCCTCCTCCTCCATCCCTCCTCCATCCCTCCTCCATCCCTCCTCCTCCATCCCTCCTCCTCCAACCCTCCTCCTCCATCCCTCCTCCTCCAGCTCTCCTCCTCCAGCCCTCCTCCTCCATCTCTCCTCCTCCATCCCTCCTCCATCCCTTCTCCTCCATCCCTCCTCCTCCAGCCCTCCTCCAGCCCTCCTCCTCCATTCCTCCTCCATCCCTTCTCCAGCCCTCCTCCTCCATCCCTCCTCCATCCCTCCTCCTCCATCCTCCTCCTCCATCCCTCCTCCTCCA